>JAJKFJ010022172.1:0-205758 GCA_027382625.1 Tetmemena sp. SeJ-2015 | reverse complement strand
ATTTGTTTTGCCTTTCTTCTTTGATTCTAATTTGGCTGCTTTTACTTAGCAGCTATCCTATTAAGGGGTTTTAAAGGGAAATTTTGCTCTCCTTAGATTTACTCTGAGTTGAATTATTAGTTACTGAGCTAGACCTTTGGGAGGAAGATTGATTTTGTTTCTGCTACTTCTGTGTGAAGATCTAGCTGCGGAAAAAGGAGTTGTTATTTTGAGAAATTGAGAGTGGCTATTGTTGTGACTGGATGCAACTGATCTTCCTTTGGAGTTTTGTGAGATCTTAGAGACTGAATTTACACAGAGAGAGGGGACAAGTTAAGATGAGTTGACCTTTAGGAAAATGTGAAAGTCTGATTCGTAAGCAAATCATCTTGAGGGATTTAAGTGAAGTAGAAGCTAATTTCCTTTTTCTTGTGATCGATAAAGCTTGAAAATTGCCATTGAAGTTCATCAATCTTCACTATATCAGACTTATAAGAATTTATAGAGGGCTTAAGTTTAACGTTCCAGTCTATATAGGACTTTTCTATTGCTAAATTTATCTATCTTGAGCTAGATCTCCCTTAAAATTTTAATTCTCTTTTAAATTTTAAATTTTAAAACCCCCCTTGTTTTTCAAGCTTAAGAGAATCTGTGTTGCTTTTTGAAATTTCCTAACTCTAAATGCCTTTGAGGAGTTGATTCCTCAGGAATCTGTCTAACACTTCTCTTGTGACGTATTTGTTGTTAAGTTTTAAAAAAAAAATACAATTTCTCTATCTGGTCTAGATCTTCAAAGGAGTCGATATTTTGTGATGCTACTAAAATAGAACGCTGAACAGTTGGAACCAGCAGTCCTTGCACGAAAGAAGATTTTGAGACTGGCAAGTTTGAATTTTCTTAAGGGCTTCCCTAATGTTAAGAGAGCGTTTTCCCTGGTTAAAAATAATTAAGATAGGATTACACTATGAAGTTATTTCTAGATTCTAAATGCAATAGTCATTGCTATCTTGCATTAAATTTAAAAAAACTACTCAAGTTAAATGCATTATATTTAATTTTGATTGGAAAAAGTCTGCTATCTGTAAAAAGTTATGAACAACTGCTAATCAAGCTTTTTCTCTCTGAATTTAATCCCACATAATTGCATATTGTGTATAAAGTACTTAAAATTATAATTATCAATGGAAAGTAAAGGAGAAACATCGCTTTAGTAGGATCAATAAGACCTGCAAGAAATTAGTGAAATCGAAATAGAGCAAGAGGAAACTGAGGAACTGACGGGATAAATTTCTTTACTGAAGAACAAATCATTTTAATACAAGAGAAAAAGGAAAATCAACTCACCAAGGCGCAGAAAAAGGAAAGAGCAAGATAAAAATGCCAAGACAGAAAGATAGAAAATAAAATGAAAGGTAGAGAAGAAAAATAAGCACTAAACTTATTGTCAAATACGTAAAATGACAACTCAGAACATAACGAGGAAAGTAAATCTAGAGATAATTAAGAATAAGTGGAATAACCTGATAAGATCATGTAAAGTGATGATTAAAAGAATAAGGGCACAAATCAAAAGAAAAGAGAGCATAAAGATGGAATCTTAAGAGTTAATGCAGCGTGCGAAGATGATTCTACTCCCAAGATAATCATCGATCATATTATAAAAAGTATTTTATCTTGCTTATAGTGAAAAGATGTCTACGATTGAAAAGAGAAGTCTGGCTTCTTAGCTAAACTTTTGCGTCCATGAATTAAGGAAGTCTTAAAAGCCAATGGCTCTGCATGTCGTAAACCTCACTGATCCAATCGTGAAAGATGCGCTTTAAGTTAGAGACTATGACAAATGGGGAATCAACTATCATGAAGAGAATTTGATGGAGGCCTTTACTGTGATTAACTAAGCAGAGAGTAGTTTAGACTGTGATATTGAAAGAATTTAGTAAAACTGTGAATTAAAAAGCAGAGAGAAAAGTTTTTCTCTTGACTTAGAAAACACGTATTACTTAAGTCCAGATGCTATTGAACCTCTATTAGAGTTCGATTCAGAAAAGAGTAATTTTATAATCGGAGGTCTGATAGATAGGACTGTTAGAAAATATGCGTCTCTTTCAGAAGCCAACAAATATAACATTAGAGCTCGAAGATTACCAATAGATGAGATCATGGTTGGAGAAAAAGTAATTAAGCAGGCTTTAAGCATAAATTAAGTAGTTCAAATCCTTTTAATCTACAGAGAAAGTGGTGGTGATTGGAAACAAGCTTTTGACACTGCAATTCCACAAAGAGTCAAAATTTTATCCGATAAATCAACTTTATTGACCTGATAATTCTCTATGCTATGTATGTACTACTCTTGAATGACAAAAGTTAAAAATAATGAAATCAATAATCTAAAGAATGAATACTAGCTCATAAAACTTACTCAGTGATCAAATTTATAAAATTGTGGAATTATTGATCAAGATAACAGCTGGAACTTATTTTTTATATTTTTTAAACAGTCGACAGTAGATTTCTATGATGTTCATCTATTTTGATTGAAGCCGAATCGTATACTATCTTAGAGATCTCAATATATTTGCTCGTCTTTCTTGAAAATAGCAGATCTAGTATCTATGTGATTATAATAAAACCTAATTGTAAAAATATAGTAAAGATAAAAATGAAAGTTTTATTTTAAACTAATAATAAAGACAAGGTTTTGCTAATTTTTTTATTTGATTTAAAATATGAATAAGTTTGTTGATAACTTTATTCCCAACAAAATAAAAGCTAAATTTATTAATATCGATCACATTTAAGCTAATTAGAATTCTTAGGTGAATCAAAAATGAATTATCTTCTGAAGACTTTGGCTTCTCTCAAATTAATTCATTTCAAGCAACTGAAACATTTTATTGAAATTGAGATTTTTCATTCTATGAATATAGATAATTTTAGTCAAAAATTATTTAATTCACTATAGTTAAACTTTTAAATATGAAAAATAGCTAAATGTGTTTGTGCATTAATCTTGTGAATAAAAGATTACTTGCTTTTACTGGAAACAAGTTAATTTACTAAAATAAAAAAATTAGCAAAACCTTGTCTTTATTATTAGTTTAAAATAAAACTTTCATTTTTATCTTTACTATATTTTTACAATTAGGTTTTATTATAATCACATAGATACTAGATCTGCTATTTTCAAGAAAGACGAGCAAATATATTGAGATCTCTAAGATAGTATACGATTCGGCTTCAATCAAAATAGATGAACATCATAGAAATCTACTGTCGACTGTTTAAATATAAAAAATAAGTTCCAGCTGTTATCTTGATCAATAATTCCACAATTTTTCAAATTTGATCACTGAGTAAGTTTTTATGTGCATGTATTAATACTTTAGATTATTGATTTCATTATTTTTAACTTTTGTCATTCAAGAGTAGTACATACATAGCATAGAGAATTATCAGGTCAATAAAGTTGATTTATCGGATAAAATTTTGACTCTTTGTGGGATTGCAGTGTCAAAAGCTTGTTTCCAATCACCACCACTTTCTCTGTAGATTAAAAGGATTTGAACTACTTAATTTATGCTTAAAGCCTGCTTAATTACTTTTTCTCCAACCATAATCTCATCTATTGGTAATCTTCGAGCTCTAATGTTATATTTGTTGGCTTCTGAAAGAGAGGCAAATTTTTTAACAGTCCTATCTATCAGACCTCCGATTATGAAATTACTCTTTTCCGAATCGAACTCTAATAAAGTCTCAATAGCATCTGGACTTAAGTAATACGTGTTTTCTAAGTCAAGAGTAAAACTTTTCCCTCTGCTTTTTAATTCATCTTTTTACTAAATTCTTTCACTATCACAGTCTAAACTACTCTCTGCTTAGTTAATCAAAGAAAAGGCCTCCATCAAATTCTCTTAATGATAGTTGATTCCCCATTTGTCATAGTCTCTAACTTAAAGTGCATCTTTCACGATTGGATCAGTGAGGTTTACGACATGCAGAGCCATTGGCTTTTAAGACTTCCTTAATTCATGGACGCAAAAGTTTAGCTAAGAAGCGAGACTTCTCTTTTCAATCGTAGACATCTTTTCACTATAAGCAAGATAAAATGCTTTTTATAATATGATCGATGATTATCTTGGGAGTAGAATCATCTTCGCACGCTGCATTAACTCTTAAGATTCCATCTTTATGCTCTCTTTTCTTTTGATTTGTCCCCTTATTCTTTTAATCATCACTTTACATGATCTTATCAGATTAATCCACTTATTCTTAATTATCTCTAGATTTACTTTCCTCATTATGTTCTGAGTTGTCATTTTACGTATTTGACAATAAGTTTAGTGCTTATTTTTCTTCTCTACCTTTCATTTTATTTTCTATCTTTCTGTCTTGGCATTTTTATCTTGCTCTTTCCTTTTTCTGAGCCTTGGTGAGTTGATTTTCCTTTTTCTCTTGTATTAAAATGATTTGTTCTTCAGTAAAGAAATTTATCCCAGTCAGTTCCTCAGTTTCCTCTTGCTCTATTTCGATTTCACTAATTTCTTGCAAGTCTTATTGATCCTACTGAGGCGATTTTTCTCCTTTACTTTCCATTGATAATTATAATTTTAAGCTACTTTATACACAATATGCAATTATGTGTGGATTATATTCAGAGAGAAAAAGCCTGACTAGCAGTTGTTGCATAACTTTTTACAGATAGCAGACTTTTTCCAATCAAAAATTAAATATAATGCATTTAACTTGAGTAGTATTTTTAATGAATGCAAGATAGCAATCGACTATTGCATTTAGAATCTAGAAATAACTTCATAAGTGTATATCCTATCTTTAATTATTTTTAACCAGGGAAAACGCTCTCGTTAACATTAGGGAAGCCCTTAAGAAAATTCAAACTTGCCAGTCTCAAAATCTTCTTTCGTGCAAGGACTGCTGGTTCCAACTAGTTCAGCGTTCTATTTTAGTAGCATCACAAAATATCGACTCCTTTAGAAGATCTAGACCAGATAGAGAAATTGTATTATGTTTTATAAACTTAACAACAAATACGTCACAAGAGAAGTGTTAGACAGATTCCTGAGGAATCAACTCCTCAAAGGCATTTAGAGTTAGGAAATTTTCCAAAAAGCAACACAGATTCTCTTAAGCTTGAAATAGCAAGGAGGGTTTAAGAACCTTAATTAGTAATTAGACGAAGTTCAAACATTTTAGAGGGAGATCTAGCTCAAGATAGATCAAATTTAGCAATAGAAGAAGTCCTATATAGACTGGAACGTCAAACTTAAGCCCTCTATAAATTCTTATAAGTCTGATATAGTGAAGATTGATGAACTTCAATGGCAATTTTCAAGCTTTATCGATCACAAGAAAAAGGAAATTAGCTTCTACTTCACTTAAATCCCTCAGGATGATTTGCTTACGAATCAGACTTTCACATTTTCCTAAAGGTCAAACTCATCTTAACTTCGCTCCCCTCTCTCTGTGTTACTTCAGTCTCTAAGATCTCACAAAACTCCAAAGGAAGATCAGTTGCATCCAGTCACAACAATAGCCACTCTCAATTATCTCAAAATAATCAACTCACTTCTTCCGCAGCTAGATCTTCACACAGAAGTAGCAGAATTCAAAATCAATCTTCCTCCCAAAGGTCTAGCTCAGTAACTAATAATTCAACTCAGAGTAAATCTAAGGAGAGCAAATTCCTATAAACTTCTCTTAATAGGATAGCTGCTAAGTAAAAGCAGCCAAATTAGAATCAAAGACAGAAGCAGCACTAAGATCAACTTTCAATAAGCAGCATAGATAGGCACTTCACTGAGGATGATTCAAATAGGAAGTATTAGTCAAATAGGATAGCCTCAGAAATTCATAGCCAAAATGTCTCAATAGATAGGAATCCGTATTAAACTTAGAATGATCATGCATAAGCAAGAAGCTAAATAAAACTCATTAACAATCCAGTCTAAATCAATCTTGACACATTCAATGATTTGAGAAATCTTCAGGACCTAAATAATGAAGCAGAAAGCTTAAACAACACAAATATGGTGATCAGAACTGAAGACTGCAGCTCAATAACTCATAACGGTTTTCCTCTTGCAGTAGTGGCTGAAGTTTAACTTAATCATGAGTTAGAATAGAATAAGAAAGTTCAAGTTATCTGCACGAATTCTACTCCAGGACAAAAGCAATATCTATTTAAGATCAAGTTTCAATCCTTGCATTAAAATATTTGAAAAGTTAATTTATCCTTGCCTTAAGATACTCTATCTTTCAAGATAATTTTCAGGATAGAATTTTTCATTACTGCCTTACTCTTCAGGTTAAGCAAGAATTATGGATCGATAAAAATTGGGCTGAGTAGTTTGAAGCCAGATTAACTTTATACTCTTTTAAAATGCGACACTCTAGATATTGACAGTGAGGATATAGCTCTCTCAATTCTTGCTAGATTGGCTAAAATATAGAGGTAGACAATCCCTTCCTTCAGAGGATACTTAATTTTCTCCTAAGTAGATGCTTGAGGATTTGATAAACTTTGGAGTCTACTCTCAGAAGAGAAGCTATAAAATCTGTATCTGAGTTATAATACCTTTAGACCCTCTGGTTTTGAAATTCGTAAAGGAGGAGTTGATTAGCAGAAACTTGATTGAAGATACCTTCACAGCTATTTTAAATGAGAAGCAATAAGAGATCACCTCACTCAAGAGTGAACTTGAGAAATATAAGATGGGAGAGAAGATTGCTGCCTCCATCCTTGAAAGTCCCATGAGCTACGGTAGCAGCACTCAACAGATAAGAAGGAGAAGGCATGGGTCAATTATCACGAGCAATAATCAAGTTGTGAACTTGGAGAGCGCCACTTAAGAGAACCTCTTTGATCAAACTCAAAACTCTCAGCTTACTTAGTTCTGTGCACTCACTTAAGAAGGCTTTAATCTTACTTCAGATAAGAGAGAAAATGACTTCTAAAATGAGGAGGGAGAAGCATCTTACCATCATAGTGAGATGAACTTTAAAGATTACATGGAGAGGGACAGCTTTTACAAAAGTGAGAAAGCCAATAATCGGTAAAGCGAGATCTAGTAGTAAAATCCTTCTTCTTTCATCTAAAAGATAAATGCATTTAGTCACATTTAGTCATTATTAATTTATTTAAGAAGGGAGCCCTAATAAATCCAGGTTAAGTTAGTCATCAGAGAAGGGAAAATGAGTTAGTAACCCAACAATAGTAGCAGCCTCAAATTCCTGAGAAGCGTCATTTAGCTATTAATCTTAGTTAGCTTGCGAAGCAAATAGAATGTACAAATAAATCAAATCTGCATGGGCAGTAGACGCAGCAAAGTGCTAATACTAATTTAAAGTAGAGAACTATCAATTTGGAGCAGCTGATAGGTCAGTCTCAAAAGATTCTTAGAGAATTAAAGAAGCAATAAGAATCTAAGGTAAGACAGCGTCAGCCCTGCCAAAGCAGCATATGAACTCAAAGAGGTACTTAATTACCAAGGCTTTGAGGAAACAGGAAAGTATAGTATGAGTTACTAGCAGCCGACAGCAGCTTCTTCTAAAATTAACTCTAGATCTCACTCAAATCAAGTACCTTCAATTAACGTGGCTGAGCAAAGTACCTCAATTGATAAATCAAAGCTTGAATCAGGAACTTCAAGCTAGAGATCGCTGAGCTTGAATAGACCAAGCCAAATCAGGCGCTGTCAAGTCATTTAGAGCAGCTAGATACCTCTGACATCTAGATAAAGCATTCTTTCATTCAAAAGCTGAATGGCTAGATATCTGTACAGAACTAGTCTTCCCTAGCCTAGTAGATGAGAGTAGCTTAAACTCCAATGGCTTCGTCTAACTTCTCAGGCTTGAACTAAACCTTTGCAATCAGACCCACGCTTCATACTCAAACTAATTCCAATCAGTTTTCCAACCAAGATCTTGCCAAGATGGGCTTGCAGTTTCCCCTCTCTGCTTTGAATAACAATCCATAAAATTTTAATCTATCTCAGCTTCCAAATAACAATCCAGCCTAAATAAGTTTAGATCATATCTTACTTTTTATAGCAGCTCTTCAGGGTCTAAATTAGACATTCCTTGAAAGGTTTAGAGTTTAATCTCTTAGTAAAGGGAGCCAAAATAGTGGATATCAAAACCAGTCGGATGCAATGAGCAGCCAAAGCTTTTCCTCGAGCAGTCAGTAGTAAAAAAGATAACCTAGATTCATAGTAAAGAAGTGAAAATATAAACATATCATATAGAAACTTAATGTAAACTATCTCATTCACTAAAATTGATTTTGAAATAAAAAGCAGTAAGGGAAGTGAAAGACATTTTTATTGCTTTTTCTCTGGCTTATTTGGATCATTCTTAATTATGAACTTAGAATGTGGGCGCTTACTATTGGCTTCTTCATTTTTAGTTCAAAATCTTGAACATATTTTAAGAATCTTATGAATGCTTGCTTTAGCATCCATTTGGGCAAGAGGATTCGTACATTCTACAATAAAATTATGAATTAGAGTACTTGAACATTATAGATGAGCTTACCTTTTTAGGATCTAGATTAGACACTAAATTTTAGATATAGCAAGACTGATCTATCATGAGTTGCTTATTAAAAAGTATTTCTTCATCTTAGATAACGAAGCAGATAGTTTTCTTCTAGTCTATCATAAGAGGGTCTGCGAATAAGGTTGAGGTAGATGGGACAAAAGGAGATTTTTAATCTTCTTTTTCTAACTCAAAAATTTAATTGCTATCTTCCTCTTCTTCATTTTGTTATGGATCCTCTTCAGTTATCACAGAGTTCAAATATGAATTCCCATAGACTTAGTTTGTCTGCTTGAATTGACTTTGTTATTGGATATTTTCACAGTTTTGTTGTTGATTTTAACTTTATTGCTATTGATGCTACTTGCTTATAGTAGCAGGAGTTTGTTACTGCTATTTACTTTCGAGGCTTTGATTTTGATTTCTAACAGCAGCTTTAATGCTGTTTCTAATTAGACTTTGATTATCTTTCAATCTTTGCTCTGGCATGTGAACTATAGAGAGATTTTGAGTTGATCTGATCTGCTCCTTGTCCCCTCCAGCTTACTTAAAAATTAAATCCTCTCCACTAATGCTCAAATACTTGATGATGAATTTTAAGGACTGAGTGCTTGCCTGATTTGATCTGGCAGCTGTTGCCCCGATGCTCTGTGCTCTGAAGTTGGAAGTTGGGGCAAGTGGCTTGTAGAGCTGAAACTTCTTTTCTCCCGAGCTCACATTTTTCGGTAGATTGCTTTTCAAGATAAGCTTATTTGACTAAATCAAAGAGCTTTGATCTATAAATAAGCTATAAGAACTCATCACTCTCCCAATTAATTTTGGATCGTAGCTGAAGTTTAGATCTGAGTTAAGGTT
Source organism: Tetmemena sp. SeJ-2015 (assembly GCA_027382625.1). Lineage (NCBI taxonomy): Eukaryota > Ciliophora > Spirotrichea > Sporadotrichida > Oxytrichidae > Tetmemena > Tetmemena sp. SeJ-2015. The sequence continues at coordinate 196,371 of JAJKFJ010022172.1, read as the reverse complement.
TTGATTCTTCTTGAGTATAAACCTGGACTGAGCATGGCCCACATTCTGGCTAGAATTCAACCTAGATGCTGCAGTATTAGCAGAGGAGTATTTCTAGTGGAGGCTACTGGTCTATTATGCAACAGCAGATGTCGTGGTGGAATTAAAATTCATTTTGTTAATTATTTCAAAATTTTTGAATAATCGATTTAACCTTCTTCAATTTATTACTTTCACACAGCAGCTTAGCTCACTAAACCAAGCTGGCTGATAACTACTAACAATATAGAGAATTAAATGATAAGAAAGAAGTAGAAATTGCCCACAATAGTGAAAATAATTACTTCAATATCCTTGTCTTCCTATCCCTTAGAATGTGCATTGCGTTCTCAGAAGAGATTATAATTAATATAAAATGAATAAATAGTCCTAGCGAATCACAAAAAGAGTGTATCAGGCAGCAACTACAACCAGATTATCTGTTCTGGCTCTTCTACTTTTCTCAGGTAGTCTCATGACTGCCAAGGCAGAGTTCGGCTACAAGGAATTCAAGTTCTTCGAAAGCTAACTGTCCGAGAAGTTTGAAGATTCAACAAAGCAGTCCCTAAATGTATTCTCACTCTAGCATATTTTTTTCTCAATAAGTCTGGAAGTATTACATGGTTGGAGAACATGATAGACCTATACGATATGGTGTTCTAAACAGAGTAGTATAAGCGCAAAGTGCGATAGGAGCATGAGGAGCACGGGTCTTTGAGATCAGGAGAGGGCAGTGAAGCTGAGATCATGGCAAAGATAAGAAAGCTTGAGGAGAGGAAGAAGCTAGAGCAGATGATAGAGAGCAAGCAATATTCAGACGACCCAATCGTAAACAGAAAGATATACGATCTCTACCTTGAGAAGGTAAAGGAGCAGGCCATTAGAAATGACGAGATTCATTATTGAAATTGATATTGGATTTAAGTTGTGAGAACGATTTAGTAGCTAGTCATCTATTTGATGTGCCCATGAGCACGAACTAATACAATCCCAGTGGACCTGGACAACGAAGATATCTGGCTGAGACCGAAGGCAAGAAGACTGTTGTCAAGAAATTGGTCGAGCCTTATCCTACTGAGTGCTTTAATAACGGCAAGTTGGTTACTCAAAGTCAGACTATCTACGAATGCTCAAGGCTCGATGGCTCTCCTACTGACGGTGATCAAACACTAAGAGTTACCAAGGAGACTTTCGACTTCTTGAGAAACCACTCATACGCCTACAACTGCAGCCAATAAGTGAAAGAGAATAAGGTATGCGTGTGCCCTCAAGGATACTTTGACTACTAGTGCGCTACTCAAACCTAAACTAAGTGTTTCGTTAAAGTTACCGACCCTCCCTTCTACAAGGGCTGCACTGGAGAAGACACTCCCTATTACATGTACTCAATCCCAGGATTCGACCCTTGCTTCCCTCTTAACTTCTCCGAACCCTACGACATCAAATATCAACTAATTTGCTAGAACTTCGACGAGACAGGACATATCGACCCCAACAGAGAGAATGTTGGATATCAGTATAGAGACTTAAATTTATTCTACTTATTCTCCAGTGCTCATTTTAATTCTATAGACGTTGTAGAAGCCCCATCATATGACTAATTCACATACGTGGCAACTAACCCCGAGACCAAATTCAGTATTATGAACCCAGAGTCTATGAAGGTTCGCTTTGCCATTCAGGACTGGAAGTGGCTCTCTCAGCAAATGACCTTTGAGCAGATCGTTAATGACCCTAAGCTTCTGACTGGCCAGACAGAAGGCAGCATCACTGTAAACTTCAAGGCAGTTGAGGACAGCGATAAGACTGGAGACAGTTTCTTCGTGGTGGGTGGCAGAGCTTATTTCGAAGCTGATGTGCTTGGTCTCTAAGTGACGTCTTTCACCTCCAAGGGTTTCTTCGACAAGTTGGGTTATGTCGAGCCAGCACCTACCGATAAGGACAGCCTCAAGATCATCCTGGCCATAGTGCTCCCAATCTCAGCAGTGTTGATAGTCGGAATAATTATAATATACTTCTGCTACTGCAAGAACAAGAGAAAGTCGATTCACACTGACTGAAGAAGACACTTGATCAGTAGAATTAATAAATACTGCTACCAATCGCAAATAACTAGCTAGCTGATAAAAGCTACGCACTGTAACTACCTAACTATGAGAATTTATTTTTAAAATTCTACTATTAGGAAAACTTCTTCTCCTCCTCCTTCTCTAATAAGATAGAGGGTAATTTATAAGATATATTTCTGTAGGATGAGTTAACTTGACTTTGAAGTTTTAAGATAGGTAATTGCTATTAGGATATGATGAATTCTTGAGTGAGTTCTTCAGATGATTCCTGATCAAGCCAAGAAAGCCTTCTTCTCAGCTTGCTTGACAGCAGTCTCCATGTCCATGTGGCCCATCTTCACCTTAAGAAGAAACACATGCTTTTAATTGAGTTAACTTGGTCTGGCTGTTGTAGACATCGGTGATGAGTTGATTCCACTGGTCGAGGGAGGTAGGGGTCTTCTGGAGTCTGACTCCGTTGACGAAGGCGTTGGGAGTGCCACCCACAGCTCTGGCAGCGGTATATTTCCAGAGCATACGAGTGCGCTTCTCAGAGTTGTGAGTATCGGTTGCTGGGTCGTAGACTTTGCGGAGCTCATTCACATCGAGCTTCATGTTGTCTTTAAAGTTAAAAATTGTATGGGAATATTGTCGGCAATGGTCTGAGTCCACTTCAAGACGAGGTCATTGTGGGAGGTTGAAGTGGAGGTGATGAACTATTGCTGTTGCTGGAAGGCGAGAGTGATGTAGTCCACAAAGGTAGTGCACTGCTTGGTCTTGGGAGCTTGGTCGTAGCAGACATCCTGCATGTAGGGGATGAGCTTAGTCATGATCCAGGCGCCAAAATGGAAGGGCAGAGGGTGGAAGGAGTACCTCACATTCACAGCATCGATAACCTTACCATCCAAGAAGGGTTGCTGAAGGAACTGCTGGAAGATAGGGTGCTCTGCCTTGCACTTGTCACAACCCAAATCGTAGATGAGCTCGATGTCGATATTGTAGTTGTTGCTTCCTTGTTCAAGTCCCTAGCCTGAAAGTCTATCAGGGATGGGAGGGTTGTTGCTGTAGGCCAGTACAGCTGAACCCAAAGCTGTAAGCATCATAAGAGTGGAGGCAAGTCTCATTACTGTAAGTAAGCACTAATTATTATTATAAGGATTTTATTATAGACTCGCTTTTGGATTCGCTATCATTTGCTTCCTGAAACAATAAGGTTTATCTAGTGAGTGTCAATCTGGTTGAATGATTGAGTGAGGGAATAATAAATAGCTCTGCGAATCTGGAGAGGCACTATAATTATAGTATTAGTATAATCATCATCGCAATGGAGAATAGTAGTAACCTCACCCCAGAGGAGCAGGAGGCTTCCTGGATGGAGCAAGAGCAGGAGATCGAAGCTCTCAAGTACATCTACCTAGAGGACATGGAGGTATTGGAGGAGAGACCTTTCAAGCTTCAGATCCAGCTAAACTCCAGCAATGAGTCTGATGACAAGAACCACCTCAAGCTGCGCATCACCCTCGAGCTCAAAGACGATTACCCTAATAGCTTCTATCATAATTTATGGTTAGTAGCATCCCTGCAATTAGGCTGAAGAACATGTCTCAGGACATGATTGACAACAACATGATGATCGAGTTCGAGAGACTGGTTACCATTAAGGCATAGGAGTCTATTGGGGCTTCGATGCTGTACGATGTGTGCGAGCACCTGCGCGATATCATCTCCAACCTCAACGACAAGCTCCTCAACAAGCTCAGAGAGTACGACGAGGCTCACTCTGTCGACAAGGCTCTGCAGAAGCAAGCCTTCTCCCAAGATGCACCCATGACTTTCACCCCTGTGACTGCTGAAACCTTCGGAGCATGGTTGATTGTCTACAACGAGAAGAGAAGGCGACTCAAGGAAGAACAAAAGAGTGAACTAGAATCCAAACCCACTGGCAGGGAGATATTCATGGCCAAGAAGATGGCAGTTGATGAGATCAATATCCAATAAATGCCTTGATATGGATTGCTTGAGTGTGTTGAAATATTTTAAGAGTATTGAAGATGAAGGAGACGAGGAGTTCAAGGAGGAAGGCGATGATGACGAGGACGACGAGGACTTCCAGTACGACTAGGCTCTGTATGTAAGAGAGGATCAGGACGACCTGGAGGACGTGGACTTCGACTGAGCATGAAAAATAATAAACACAAAGAGCAAGGAAGAGACAATTAGTCGATATTATTTGTATTACTTAACTTAACTCTTTCTTTTATTGTCTTTGAGTGAATGAATAAACAGCAATAGGATGGCAGGAGTGTAGAGCAACCAGTCAAGCCTAACCAAGTGTGATCAGCAGGCTTTGCTCAGAGGGGAAACAGATTAGCGGAGGTTCTGCTACTATCAAATATAAAAGCAAACATAAATATATTTATTGCTACTTTCTGAACCCTCTTTGCAAATTAACTCTTGCTAATGTTAAAAAGTGGAAGGTTAATTTAAATAGATTTGGATTGGAGACATGCCTAGATCTCTCTCACTTTATCATTTACATTATTGCTTCTGCAAAGAGGGTTCAAATTATACATATATCCACTCTCACCTTTTTATAATGTATGCCATCCTATTGCTTATCCGAGGACTGCTGCTATAATCTGGATGGATCACTTGTGCTAATTAAACTCTGCACCCCTAGCATGAAAGCCAATTTATGTTCTCTTTCCAGGTCGGAGTTAGCAAGTTCAGTTTGCTCTTCTGGTTGCTTAAACTTGGAGTGCGCCTTCTGCGTGATTTATTTCTTAGAAGCTTGTTACAGCCTGTAGTTGAGGGCGTCCTTCCTAATTCGCTGCGACTGCGTTTATAGGAAGCAGAGGTCATCTAGCTTTTCCAGCTGCTTCATTTGCTCTAAGCGTGCTTCGCATAACTCCTCTGTATGGCGATTCTGATTAAGCAAGAATCGCTCCATGCCTTTTTATCCGATTGCTGAGGACTGCACCCTTCTGATCTCTGCCTGAGAGAAGTCTATGATCTTAGTTGCGAAGGCGTTACACAGTACTTCATTTATAGAGTTAGAAGAAAAAGAAATTATTCTCCTCATCACTTCATAGTTAACGTAGATGGGATTTCTGGCAATTGCTAAGAGATTTCTCTGGGATTGGTAGTATTTGAGGTAAAAGTAGCGGTAGGGCTTGCCTCCAATGATCTCCGGAACAAACGGATAGGTCTCTGGAAAAAGATACCCTCTCATCTCCAGAGGCACATACTCATTGCTTTGAGGTGGCTTCCCCAATTCATAAGTAAAATATCAACTCATTCAATACACATCGGCGTTTATTGATTGAGATATCATGACAGTGAGATCCAGATTGTCTGCTCTCATCTTCCTGAGCCACTGATTTTTGTAGACGAAGGTAAGTTCAGTGCCTGTGGGGTCGATCAAGATCTGTTGGACCATGTGGTTGGTGACGCGACTGAACTTTAGCATAAGGAAGCTTATATACATGAAGAGTGCAAACATGAATGGGAGCATTGCTGGGTATGTGGTGTAGAAGGGATTCTTCTTAATGAGGTAGTAGAGTATACCAAGAGGAATGAGATACTTGGAGTATAATAGGAGCATGCGATACCACTCTTGTCTGTGATAGTAGAGCAAGTAATACCCATTCTCTAGCTGGAAGATCTTCTCCTTGCAGGGTGTATACACCTGCTCATATGTCGCTTTTTGATAGGGCCTCTTATTAACTGGTTTCTATTTCTGCGTGAATCTTCGGGATACTTATTGAAGCAGCTGCCGTGAGTCTTATTAAGTAAGTTTTTGGAGCAGGGAAAATTAACGCCTTGAGGAATTCGTTAAGAAGTGCGCTCTGCAGCCCAAGCCAAGCAAACTCTTCACATTATGAGCATTTAACTATGAGGCTATCATTTTTCTATTATAAAATTAAGACAATTTACAATTCAATTTAAACAAAAGCAAAATTGATGAAGAGGAAGAGGATGAATTGTGTGGTCTATTGTAAACAGAAGATAGGAGAGTGATCGAAATTATTATATGTTGTGTTTTGAAATGACTTGATTTGTGAAGCAAGATTAATAATTTAAGTTAAAATGGGCTTCTCATGGATGTTCAGTTGCTGCCAATCGTCAAATGCATATTCTAGAGCACCCTCTGATGCTCATTCTTTCTCATACAATATTCTTCATTTCCCTTATCTTTTTAATTCATATTATGGTTATACAACAATTAGTAGAAGCAGATGATGTCTGATCGGCAGTCGCATTCGCTGCTTCCTCGAAATAGGAGCACAGTGGATACCCAAACCACAGGATTCATCTTTGGAGGAGGGCTAGACTTGCTTCAAGTGTAGTAGAGAGAATTATTGCACGAGCCGCTCTCCACTATGAATAGTGAGGTGTTCATCTTAAACTAGCTCTTTGACAGCAATCTGCAAGGAAGAGTCAGTCAAAGCAGAGCTGACTCTCTCAGCACTTAAATCTTGAAGAAGGAAGTTATAAAGTGATATGCTTGTATCATTGTTTGTAATAAGTTAGACACATGTGCATCATGCTCGAGTAATTCAAACTCGAAATAGTCACTCTCCTTCCAAAGGTCCTATAGATAGCAAGAAAGGCGTAAACCAAGAAGAAGTAATCTCCTCACAAAAATTTAGTAGTAATAGTAATATTGGTTCATTATCTCTTGTTGAGAAAACCAAGCAGTAGATTCTTAAAACCATTAACAGAGTAAGAAACGAAGTCATAGAGGAGTATGGTGATGAAATCGGCTGCCAAACTGAGGAAGACTTCAGAACTAAGCTAGAGAGATTAAGAGAAGTAAGCTCAGAAGTAAAGAGATCTGACGACCTCCTGAATGGAGCAATAGAGAAGGCTCTCATAGGCTTGGATCCAGAGTTGAAGATAGAGCTTGATGATGAGAAGCTAGACAGCGAAAGTTATAAGTAGATAGTCAGCAAAGTCTACTCAGTCATCAGATTCAAACTCTATCAGAGTATAAAAAATCGTCAGAAAGCTAATCCTTCTGCCACTCAGATCAATTCAAGTGTTCTCAATGGAGCAACTCTAACAGAAGCTGAGCTACGAGAGTGTGTGAAGGACCTAGATATTGAATTAATCAGATAAGACGTGTTTAAACTCTATGAAATTAACTTTGGCCTCGACACTCAACTGTCTTTGAGGAAAATTCAATATCTCTACTAGGAGGACGAGCTGTTTTAGAACTATCTGAAATGTTTAAAGGAGGCTCACGACAGATTCTTAACTTATCTGTTCTAGGGTTACAAATTCCGAACCATGGAGCAGAACCCTCTGCACTCAAAGGATCTAAACTATGGAATCCCAAATAGATACATCTAGATACTGGAGGAGCTTTTAGATGACACTCATCAAATTCTCGCAGAGGAGTTTTAGCAAAATCAACTCAGGCGATTCAGTAATAGCATCAGTCCTCGAAGCAAAGCCTTTAAGAATCAACTGAGCAAGTTAGGTTTTGTATCGCTTTTTTAATTTTTTAAGAATGGGACAAACAATCCAACTACGCCTAAAAGGCAGTTGACTGGCACTCATAACTTTTAAACGCAAGAGTCGGCTGAGGCGGGCCAAGATGAGCAGTTCCAGAATCACGATTAGATGCTAGATAAGATCATCAGATTACAGCGACTCCCATTAGAGGAAGAGGAGAAAGGATCCTAATAAGAATCCTAGACTATGGCATCTTCAAGACCTAAGTCTAGCAAGGCAGTCAGCTCCAACAATAGCTTCTTATAAATGAAGAAGAAGAATCTCTTCATAAGGGATGACGAGGAGGAGGATGAGATTGTTTAGCAAGTGAATGATTCCAGTGATTACTAAGAAATGTAGAGCAGCAAGATGAGAGGCTCAATTGTTTATGGAAAGAGTGAGGGAGTAACTCCCCAGAACCGATTCACAATGAACTAATAACAACAGATGTATGGCTCTAATGCCATCAGACTCAGCGACTCCTTGCTAAAGCTTTCTCCTGATGCTGTCCTTACAACTCGCTCTAACCTTTATTAAGAAGCGTATTTTTATTATATAAACCAAGGGTTTTTCCAGAACGATAGATTCTTCAATAGAAATAATCAGAGACAGGGAGCTGGAATGGAGGACGAGGATGAGGACGATGATATGATGCTTGTAGAGGATGTCGACATAAGTGAGTTGCATGACAGAAATGCTTTAGGCTTTGGGAGAATGGCCAGTGATGAAGATGAGGGCATATATATCAAACCCCAAAGTCTTTGAACTGAAAACTAAATCTCTATCTCAATATCAAATAATTTTTCTTTCAGCGAGTCAATAATTTATAGTTCTATCTATTACCAAATCAATAAATTAAGAAAGCAAATTAGATAAATAGTTTTACTCGTATGTTCAAAACTTTCCAAATGTAACTTAAGAGAAGTTTGCTTAATACCTACTCTCTTCATGACTAAGGAGCTGACCCTTGAGAAAGGGCGAAGCATATTTACTTGAAATTTGGTCTGTTGTCAGGGTTGGCTTACCAGCAGAGTCTGATGAGCTTTGCCATTTCCTCATCACAATATTTTGCACTTAATTGAGACCCAACTGCTCCTTAGTAACTGTCTTGTGACTCAGCTAAACTCTTCTATGTGAGAATCATTGGCCTTGAGTCTTCATTCAGAACGTACTTCTCACAAAGTTTAAGGTCACTATCGAAGGGGATAGTCTCATGCCATAGTTCCCACATTAGCATACCAAACGAGTAAGTGTCCATCTCTGGAGAAGGTTCCACCCATTTCTTTGCTTGACTAAGCTGCTCAGGGGCACTCCAAACGCTAGCAGCTCTATATTTGTAGAAGGTATTTGCATACTTCAGCAAAGGTTGGAGCTCCAAATCTCCTATCCTAATTTTTGCCTTTCTTAGGGAGTTAGGTTCCTGCGATGAAAAGTCAAAGAAGATGTTATGGGAGGTTAAGTGGCCATGGCATATTGGTGGGATAAAAGAATGGAATGAGTATATAATCTTAGCTATGTCCAGACAGATCCTGTATTTCATATTCGATGAGAGTTGCTTCTTCAAATCTTCCTTTGACCCACAGTATAGTATATCAAATAGAGACACTAGTTGAGGCTGGAAAATCATAATCTAAGATTCTTTGATAAAGTAACCTAGAGTTGGTACGATAAAAGATCTCATCGAAAAAAATCTTAATAACTGTAATATTCATCTTAATAGCTTCGAGGATTGCAAGCTCATTGAAATAATCCTCAAGGATGTAGTTAGTCATTCTTGCAAATTCGACGACTCTACAAACTACAATCTTTTGTTTGAGTGAGGCCTTGTAAAACACTCCAAGTCTGTGCTTCTTTTCCTTTGAGGCACCACACCATGAACTGGTGAAAAGCTCCAAAGTTTGGAAGTTCTTGGACTTATGATTCAAATATATATTTGTATTAGAAGTGAAGATTGATGTGCCATTTGGTTTTAAAATTAATGAAATGCAGTCCTTCATAATTTATTGCTCTATTGTTACATTTTAAGTGTTATAAAATTCTCATCTCTGATGCAAGAAGTCACTCTAGATTAAACATAAGCATGATGAAAACATTGAAAAGATAACAAAGATGAATGCATAAAGTGGAGTTTGAAGTTTCAGATTCTATGGGTGATGAAAATAACATCATTGAGAAGTTGGTACCTTCTAAGACGCACAAACATCAATCATCAAATTACTTCTTCCCTCTCAGGTTAATGTTTCTTCTACTTACCATTCAGAAAGAATGTGATCAATTTCGTATCTTTTGAGAGTCACCTAGCCATTTTATTTATTTATATTTAATACTACAACTTCTACTTACTCTATTAAATGAATAGGATGTAATTTTCACTTAACTATAAGTAGCAACTTGGTCTCAATGTCCTATCTTTCCTCGGCCAAGCTTGCTATCTACTTAATATGGATGTTTGCTTTGAGAAGTTTCGGCTCCAGGAGTAGAAACTCTTGAGTCTCCCTCCTCTAGCTAGTAGAGTTATCTCCCTTAGATAAGGCACCCCCGCTCAACTGAGGGCTTGAAATTCTGTTGTAGAGCTAGTCAATTACTGATTGAGTACCGTTGTTTTCTAGTCTTTGCTCTCTCGTCTACACTGAAGATTGCTGCTGAGTTAAGATGAAAATAAATAATCCCTTTCTTTTGAATTTATCATTTGATGGCAATTTAGCTATGCTCATTCACATCGAAGCTTAGGCGTGTGCGGTCATCGTTTAGTCCTGCTGGTGTTTGAGAAGATATAAGAGGTGAGGTCTGTTGTTGCTCTATAGCAGAGGAGAAGAGTGGTAGCCCCTTAGTCTTGCTGTGAGACTTCTTGAAGATTTCTATGAACTTAATTTCCAGGATGGGAATAAGTGGCACCACATCTGACACTAAACTTATCTACTTTGCATCTGAGATAATATTATTGCATCTATTTCTTTAAAGTATATGTTGATGATGATGAGGAAGATAGCTTCCTTGAGTGAGATGTCACTGTTCTCAGATTGCGCAGTAAACTTGCCTATGATGGCGAAGATTACCTTGACTACGAAAGCCAAAGTCCACAGTCCAAACACGAAGCAGATGTATCGCAAGTTTGATCGCGCCTGCTCAGATTTGAAGGGACTCCCTGACTGTCTGAAATAGAGCACGATCAGAGTCACCAGGAACCACACGATCAGCACTATCCAACTTATGTAGAATATTGACAGGAAGTCCTTGTAGTCGTCTTCATCCCCCACCAATGAAATTATCACAAACGCTATGTTCAAAAGCTAGATGCTGCAAATCAGAAAAGAACTCAGTCCAAACAAGATTAAGGGAAATAGAAGATTATATTAGGAAAATATTCGGTTGGCTTTGCTCTTGTCTATTAAAGTTAAAGATATAAAGCTTGAAAAGAATTACCGATTTTTCTTCTATAAGAAGTAGAAGTGGGCACTCTAGAATCAAGAATCTCTTTAAAGACCAGCACGAACAACATGTAGTAAGAAATTATGATAATAACTCCAGGTATCAAAGTCAGCAGAGCCCTAAGTTGACAGTATTAAAGGCCATAGTCCTAGTTTGTAAATTCACTTACCTAGACTTGTCTGGGAGATCGGGAAAGCCGAGTAAGATCCAAAAGAGACAGGCGTTGAGTGCGATTTCGCAGCATATTATTCCATAAAAGGCCTTCATATATCGATTGCTCAATTTAAAAATGATAACTCTTAAATTTATAATTATATTTGGCTTTGATAGTTCTAAAAGCTTAATAAACACATAATTATATCCTCATACCTGAACGTCGCAAAAAGAAAAAGAAGCGTGTATATGATGCCAAGTATCACTATTCCTACTTTGAATGAATCATAGCTATCATCATCTCCTGCTTTTGGCAAAGTGGATTGATTGGTATCATCCAGCTCGCCTATTTGCAGGATAATATTTTTAAAGAGTGCTAAATTTCTCATTAAAGAAGGATTATGATATTTTATCAATAATATTTAATCAGCAACATTCTTATCTATCCAAGCTACTAATCCTTTTTAATGTTAAGATCAAATATTAGCAGACAAGTATGAGTAAATAGAAGCACAAAAATAAGCTTTTCACAATAAACTTTCATAATCAAGATTAATTAATTACTCTCATGATAATCTATCTACAATGCTTTGAAGAGAGTAGCATATTTTTTCAAAGTTTGGTCTGAGATCTGGGTTTGATTGCCAGCACTGTCTAAAAATTAAAAAAAGTCTGATGAGTCTTGCAAGATCCTCATCGCATAATTCAGAACCAGTTGGGTGCTTGAGATTCATTATTGATTGATAAGGAATTATGGCGGCTTATCTAAGTTTGAATGAGAGGCCTTGAGTCCTCAGCTAAAACATACTTTTCACATAGCTTGATGTCATTATCGAAGGGTACAGTTTCGTGCCACAGTTCCCACATTAGCATCCCAAAAGCATATACATCCATGGCTGGAGTTGGATCCACAACTTTTTTATTCTACTTAAGTTACTCAGGGGAGCTCCAAACGCTTGTGGATCGATAATGATAGAAAGTATTGGCATATTTAAGTAGCGGCAGGAGTTCTAGTCTGCTATTCTTACAGAAGACTCCTTCAAAGAATCCTAGCTAAGGTTAGATGAGGGAAACTCTATGTATATGTTATGAGAAGTAAGGTGGCCATGGCAAATTGGAGGATTGAAAGAGTGGAAAGAGTACAATATCTTTGCTGTTTAAAGGCAAAAGCTTAGCTTCTATTTCGGCCCTAATTGTGCTTTTAAGCTCTTGCATTGAATGTTGTATAAAAGGTCGTACAAGGATTTATACTCTGGCTGGAATATCAAAAGCCTATCATTTTCGCAATGGTAAGCTAGAGTATTAGCAACTCTGCTTCCCATTTTAAAATTGATTAGAAGAAGTAATGATGATGGATATATTTGAATAGCTAGCAGAATTGAAAGTTAGTGGAAGTAATCTTCAAGGACATAGTTTGTTATTCTGTCGAATTCTATGACTCTGCAGACTACTTCTCTTTTCATAAGAGTGGCCCTAAAGATTTGGCCAAGCCTTCTTCTCTGACTCTTCTCGTTGGGATTAGATTAGAACGATTACAACAGAGCATTAAATTAAAGAATAAGGAAAGTTATTTAAAAGCAAAATCCTTTTTGGTATTGGAAGATTAAATTAACCTTCAATAAATTATGAATTAAGGGATTTGTTAATAACCTCCAAGCTGGTTCTTATCCTTTCCTTTTAATTTTTGATGTCTGAGACTTGCTAAATCTGGTAGTATATTTTGAAGACTCTCTAATCTATGAGAAGGAATTTAGTTCCATTAAAGCCCTCCTTGGCTGCATCAGATAGTGGCCACTCTGCATCTTCTCTATCTACACTTATCTGCATTTCTTACTATATTTCTGGGGAAGATGCAATTTGAAGGAATAAGTTGTCCAGAAGTTAATTGTTTAAGCCTCGCTTAGAAAAGTCATAAGAAGAAGAAGATTATTCCTAAGATTGCTCTGACTCTTTCACTAAACTAATTACAAAATTAGAATGGCTAAATACATTTTAAAATAGAAGTTGATTTATCTGCCTTTTGTTTATATCATTGATATTGAATAACAAGCCTTCTCTGTTTTCCTCATCGCCTCCACTTTAGATCAGATTCATAGGCATGCTTGAATAATTACTTTCAAAGACCTACTCCACTATTTTCATAAATTTAATCTCTAGTGTTGGCAAGAAGGGGATAATGTCAGACATTAAACCCACTGAACTTCATTTTTTTTTATTAACTTAATATAAAATTAACCACTTTTAGGTTTATGTTGAGAGCGACTAGTGAAATTAGAATTGGGACTGTGATTTCTTTAGTTTCATCATCCTTAGATCCTGCTAAAGCGAATCCTATTTTTCCAGAAAGGCTATATACATCATAAATATTAACAATGAAATCTATAAGCTAAACTCTGGAAGAGGAATATCAATCCAAGGTAACGAAGATCTTTCTCATGAGCCTCTGAGGAATAAGGGCTGCCTGATTGGGAAAGATAGATGTAGATCATTACCAACGAGCACCAAAGTATAATCACTATCCAAGTGCAGTAATAGTTTAGCAGGAACAACTTGTACACGTCATTTATTCCGCCAATCAGTGACACAATGCACAGAGAGATAAACCTTTTAGATAAAAGTTCTCAAACTTAAAAATAAAAGAAGTATATTCACCGTTACCAGACTCAATATCAGCAAACTGCTTAAAACGAACAGTATCTTGTTTAAACTTAAAAACATGATGATGATGATGACTTATAAATTAATCTTTTTGATCCTCTCCTTTTCTAAAATTGAATTAGTTTTAATAGGTTACTCCTTTGATTTTTGAAGGAATCCGAAGTGGGGGTTCTGCTCTGAACTAGAGCTTTGTAGACCAGAATGAACATTATGAAATAAGTCATGAGCATCAGTACCCCTGGAATCAAGCTCACAAAAATTCTACATAGTTAAGATAAGAGATTGAGATTGCAGGATTCCTTCAGGAAAATTTATTTGATACTGACTTGGTAACGTCAGGTATAGAGGAAGCGCAGGAGAAAATCCAAAACAGAAGAGTGTCTATTGCAATTTCAGAGAGTATCACAAAATAGAACCATCTACTACTACGCCCTTTCAACTTATTGCCATTATTAATTTCATAAATCTAAATTTAAGTCCTAAACTAGGAGAATAGCTCGGTAAATTCTTAAATTAGTTTATTAGAGAATAAGATTTTACCTTGCAAAAGCTAGAATGAGTAACATGGAATAAAGTATCGCTTGCACAATAAGTATGCATATTTTTTTCTTCATTCAATATGATAAATAAGAATGACTTCAAATGAGTCTCCGATAGCTGCTGCTCCCAAATTTTGTTTCCCACTTTCAAGCTCGATTATTTTCTAATCAGATTGATTAATCATTATTCTAAGATAATAACTATAAATAGCTATAGTCTTTATGTTATAAATACGGGAATGGTCTATCTATCTTTATTTACCACGTAATTTCAGATGTACATACAATTTTAAACACACTTAATCTAAAAATAGAATACTTTCATATTTCTTAAGTTAACAAATTTTACAGGACAAAAGTTATGTAGTCAAATTTAGGACGTTTATTAGGGTCACTTTGCCAGCACAGTCGGATAATCTTAGCTAGGTCGTCGCTGCAAAAGCTCTAGCTATGTGTATCCTTCATCGATATTTTGAGCCAATTAGTTTTGAATGCTGCTCTCTGTCTATATGAGGGGCCTGGAGTCTTCAGTTAGCACATAGCGCTCGCAAAGCTTGAGATCCCCGTCGAAGGGAATTGTTTCATGCCAAAGTTCCCAGAGTATCATGCCAAATGAGTACACGTCATTCTCAGGAGTGGGATCCAACAATTTTTTGCTCTTTAGTTATTCAGGTGAACTCCAAACACTCGTGCATTTGTACTTGAAAAAGGTGTTTGCATACTTCAACAGAGGAAGGAGTTCGATGTCTCCTATTCTGACTTTGAATCTGCTGAGAGTAGGCTTTTCTTGACCTTTAAAATCAAGGAAGACGTTATGTGATGTCAAATGACCATGAGCAATTGAGGGTTTAAAGGAGTGAAGATTCTGAAACATTTTCGCCAGTTCGAGCGTTAACTTTAATTTAACATTGGAGGAAAGGCATTCTTTCAACCCTTGATTATCGGGGTTGTGTATCAAGTCAAACAAAGATGTCTTTTTGGGAAAAAATTTTTATTAAAATTTTCTTTTTATTAAAAAAAAATTTAAAATATTTCACAAAAAAAGTTTTTAAAATCAGTGAAAAGATCAAAAATACTACCAGAAATATACGTAAATCGCAGTATGCTAATATTTATAAAGCTACTAAATCTACTAGAATTACTAATTCTTACTATATTTATTATATATTAATTAGTGTGGAATATAAAGTTTGCGTAATTTCTCTCACCCTTTCCTTCTTATGAGCTGCTTATCTTTATATATGCACAGAGCTTAATCCCACGCTCAAGCAAACACAGGGTGCGTAAGTATGCGCAAGTCTTGAGATTCATGAGATGACAGCCAAAGTAGATCCAAAGCAGCGCAGCTTCGCAGATGATACATAATCTGCATGACTACTCTCATCTTTGACGCAAAACCTATCTGTCAATTCTTGACGAGCAAGCTCTCTGCTGAAATTCATATTTCTTTCAGCCAATGGATTTCGGATGGGCGCTGGCCAGCCCGCGTAAAATTTGACGCTTGCTTTTCAATCGCAGTCGAACTCAGGTCTTCTCGATACCTCAGCCTTGCAAATCATTCTCTCGTCTAGCCCTTAATTTATTGCTCATAGGCGACTCAAATCTTGCTCCCCTTTCGAAAATCCTTCACTCTCAGCCATAACCCGAGGTCGGCTTTGCTTCCTGGTGATGAATTTTTCCTGCCAAGGCTTAGAAGAGGTTAGGGACATTATCCATCAATAAAACTTGAAGAGCTATGAGTTTTAAGTGGAGAGCGTGCGTCGTCAGGCCCAGGATTAGCTCAGTCTGTAAGGTATTTCCCTCTCTCGCATTTTATCTAAAAACATTTATTTTAGAAATAATGACTTACGAGAAAGAAAGATTCTCAAATAAGAAATTGTCTCAAAATACATCTGCCCGAAGCAACAACATCGCAATTGGATGCAAGATGTCAAAAGTCAAATTATCCTGCTACTCCCGCCACTAATTTTGTCTTCCGAAAATACTAGGTCCTATCAGCTCTGTCCAACTCAGGCTCCGCCAGCTTCAACGTACTCGCCAATTCTACTAATAGCGCTCTGGAAAATCTGTCGATGCATCCCTAAAAAAGTTTTATATGAGATTATTATTAACTAAATAATTTTATACTTGCCTCTCCTTTCTTCCTCGATTCGGCCTCTCTGATTCATTGAACTTGAATGAAGCTGCTTTCACGCCGATCGGGCTAAGCACTGTTGTCCTAGCTACTCAGAACAGCTCATCTCCTGTCACCAGCATTTTACCGAAGGAGCGTGAAGTAATAGGGGTCGTTTAAAAAAGCTTCATTGACAAAATGTAGCAGTCTTCCAACCATAGGGCTGACTGTAACTTTCAATTGATTTAAAAATCTTGGAGAACCTCCTGGAGAAAAACCAAACAATGGCTAAGAGGATGACTCTTAAGATACATCATTTTGGCCTATCGTCCCTAGAGAGCTTTGCCTTTATTCAAATTTTAAACTCCTGAATTTAATCTTCTTCTTTAATACCATCAATCCTTTATTCTCGTATTATTATTTCCAAAAGGCAGCTCATAGCAATTTATCTTTAAGATCTTTCTTTGCTCTTAGGTCACTCATACCAATTAAATCTCCCACCTTCTCATTCTCACAAAAAATCTCAGTCAAAAATCAGCGCTCATCCTCAAAAATTATAGACACTCTTTATTTCATTAGCTCAATTCGACTCCTCCATTCACATCCAAAAATGCTTAAAAACTCTTCCGTAAGTCAATAAAAATTGTAGGCACTGTAAATAATTGAAAGCCTAGCAAATTTGAAATTCTTTTTTCCCTCTGGAAAGTATTCATAAGTATCTTTCAGCTTATCATAACGCTCAAGTCTTCATTTTCCAGAGTTGATGCAGATCACTAAAGCCAAGCTCCTTGGACCTCAAGAAATTATCCAGTCTCCGAGAAAATTTCAGTACTGTTGGAAATGTTGAGCTCTGCTCAAGAGGAGCTTCAAATAATGCCACTCACATCACTGATGGCATTGAAGGAGACTGAAGCTTGGAGTTGGCATTTCTTTCCTGTCTAAAAAAATTTTAAATAATCAATAAGTTTTTAATTTAACATCCTCCTTCATTAAATTGATTTTAAATTTTAAATCAATTAAACGACTTTTTAAAACTACTTATTATAATTTTAAAATTTAAAAATTTATTTTCACTTTATTTTTTAATAATATTTTTATTCTTTTTTGAAGGTATCAAAGGTGCGTGAAATCCTTGTATTTTATTTGTGAATTATATGAACTTGATCTGGAACTCTTTGTTTAGATAATTATTTATTGAGAGCAGTTTGAATTCTTTGTGATATATCGTAGCCATTGATGCATCCTTGAACTTCAAATAGATCAGTGATGAGAAATATTTTCAAAAACAAAACTTGTCTAAAAGACTCTTATTCGAAAATGAAAGCTCGCAAAAGGGATTTGTGAACACTCATAGATAATTTGTCATCTTAAAAATGGATTTATAAAAAGTGGATTGGAAGTATTAGAAGAAGGTCAGGCTCTATAAAAGTAAAGGTTAATTAAAACTTTGAGCATTTTGAATTTAAGATTATAATAAGCTCCAGTTTTAATCAAACCGTCGTTCTCAACTTGATTATCAATATAAATATCAACTATTCAATCAGAAGGAGGAGTAAGTTAAATTAATAAACTTATTGATTATTAATAATTTTTTTAGACAGGAAAGAAATGCCAACTCCAAGCTTCAGTCCCCTTCAATGCCATCATTGATGTGGGTGGCATTATTTGAAGCTCCTCTCGAGCAGAGCTCAATATTTCTAACAGTACTGAAATTCTTTAGGAGACTGGATAATTTCTTGAGGTCCAAGGAGCTTGGCTTTAGTGATCTGCATCAACTTTGGAAAATGAAGACTTGAGCATTATGATAAGCTGAAAGATACTTATGAATACTTTCTAGAGGGAAAAATTTTTTCAAATTTGCAAGGCTTTCAATTATTAACAGTGCCTACGATTTTTATTGACTTACGGAAGAGTTTATAAGCATTTTTGGATGTGAGTGGAGGAGTCGAATTGAGCTAATGAAATAAAGAGTGTCTATTATTTTTGAGGAGGAGCGCTGATTTTTGACTGAGATTTTTTGTGAGAATGAGAAGGTGGGAGATTGAATTGGTATAAGTGACCTAAGAGCAAAGAAAGATCTTAAAGATAAAGTGCTATGAGCTGCCTTATGGAAATAATAATACGAGAATAAAGGATTGATGGTATTAAAGAAGAAGATTAAATTCAGGAGTTTAAAATTTGAATAAAGGCAAAGATCTCTAGGGACGAGAGGCCAAAATTATGTATCTCAAGAGTCATCCTCTTAGCCATGGTTTAGTTTTTCTCCAGGAGGTTCTCCAAGATTTTTAAATCAATTGAAGGTTACAGTTAGCCCTATGGGTGGAAGACTGCTACATTTTGTCAATGAAGCTTTATTAAACGACCCCTATTACTTCACGCTCCTTCGGTAAAATGCTGGTGACAGGAGATGAGCTGTTCTGAGTAGCTAGGACAACAATGCTTAGCCCGATCGGCGTGAAAGCAGCTTCATTCAAGTTCAATGAATCAGAGAGGCCGAATCGAGGAAGAAAGGAGAGGCAAGTATAAAATTATTTAGTTAATAATAATCTCATATAAAACTTTTTTAGGGATGCATCGACAGATTTTCTAGGGCGCTATTAGTAGAATTGGCGAGTACGTTGAAGCTGGCGGAGCCTGAGTCGGACAGAGCTGAAAGGACCTAGTATTTTTGGAAGACGAAATTGGTGGCGGGAGTAGCAGGATAATTTGACTTTTGACATCTGGCATCCAATTGAGATGTTGTTGCTTAGGGCAGATGTATTTTGAGACAATCTCTTATTTGAGAATCTTTCTTTCTCGTAAGTCATTATTTCTAAAATAAATGGTTTTAGATCAAATGCGAGAGAGGGAAATACCTTACAGACTGAGCTAATCCTGGGCCTGACGACGCACGCTCTCCACTTAAAACTCATAGCTCTTCAAGTTTTATTCATGGATAATGTCCCTAACCTCTTCTAAGCTTTGGCATGAAAAATTCATCACAAGGAAGCAAAGCCGACCTCGGGTTATGGCTGAGAGTGAAGGATTTTTGAAAGGGGAGCAAGATTTGAGTCGCCTCTGAGCAATAAATTAAGGGCTAGACGAGAGAAGGATTTGCAAGGCTGAGGTATCGAGAAGACCTGAGTTCGACTGCGATTGAAAAGCAAGCGTCAAATTTTACGCGGGCTGGCCAGCACCCATCCGAAATCCATTGGCTGAAAGAAATATGAATTTCAGCAGAGAGCTTGCTCGTCAAGAATTGACAAATAGGTTTTGCGTCAAAGATGAGAGTAGTCATGCAGATTATGTATCATCTGCGAAGCTGCGCTGCATTGGAACTACTTTGGCTATCATCTCACGAATCTCAAGACTTGCGCATACTTACGCACCCTGTGTTTGCTTGAGCGTGGGATAAAGCTCTGTGCATATATAAAGATAAGCAGCTCATAAGAAGGAAAGGGTGAGAGAAATTACGCAAACTTTATATTCCACACTAATAATATATAATAAATATAGTAAGAATTAGTAATTCTAGTAGATTTAGTAGCTTTATAAATATTAGCATGCTGCGATTTACGCATATTTCTGGTAGTATTTTTTATCTTTTCACTGATTTTAACAATATTCTGCAACCTGCATAAGAGTCTTGAGTCGAGAAAGCTTTCTTTCCCTAAATAAGAAAGCAAACAAAAGGGGGGAATTTAGTTTTGCTTACATTTTTAATTTTTAAAAATATTTTTAAACATCTCAAATATTCATAATATTTTACCATAACTCATTAATTTAAAGAAAAAATTAAGTATTACAAAGAAAAGTTAAAATATAATTTTATTCCTTCGTTCATATTTTAAATAATATAAATTGAAAGGCTGAAACTAAAAAATTCACAGTTGACAAATTTAAAGAAAGGAATTAATTTATAATAACTTAAAATGCAATCCCAAAATTAAATCCGCCTATTAAATCCTTCTTAGATGCTGAGTCTGATTGCCTAACTGCATGCTTAATTAAATATCCTAGGATCTTCACCATCTACCTTCTAATAAACAATTTTGAAGTATTCAAGAATGTTATCCGCAACATCTGCCAACTTATTTTAATTTTCTGAGGAATAGATAAGTGGGGAGATAAGCTATTTCTCAATAGAGGAAGGGAGAATAACTATATTTTGGGATTTACTACAACTAGGATATCTTAAACGCTTCCTAATTCAAACAGATAATGCCAAAAGTTCACTGAGAATGTTATTTCTTTTTTATTTATGAGAGTTGAGCAACTAGTAAACCTTTTCCTTCACCTGATTTAAAAGATAAATTTAAAAGCCAACACTCCTCATATTATAACAAAGTCACTTCAAATTCTTATATATAAATTGTGTGTTCAAATTATTGCAGAAAAGAAAGTGTGCAAGAGAGAGGAAATTATTCAAACTATAGGCCAAGAGACTTAAAAATACATGAGTCAACAGAGCAAGTCATTTTCGTCGAATGAAATGTTAGAAAAGATCAAATAACTTCAAAAGACATTTGTACAGTAATAAAACGGTGAGGTTACTAAATTAGAAAGCCAAAAAACAATGGCTGAAATGATCAGAAAAGATATTGAAACTATCACATTTAAGTATAATTTGATTTGCCCTTCATCAAGCCCAACTTTCTATAAATACTGCAGATTATACTAAATAAATGCTGCTACATTAACAATCTGCTGCCCTCATTAAGATAAACGAATAGGCATTTAAAAAATTGCTGAAGAATAGTAATGAAATTTGGAAAGGAGGTATTTTTACAACTTTAAAATGTAAAGAATTGCTAGTGATACGTTCAGATGATAAACTGCTTTATCAAAGTAAGAATACTATTATGAATTTAATACGCTTTAGAGCTGAGAAAAGAACTTTAAAATCAAACAGAGCTTGATATAAAGGACAGTTAGAGGAATTAATTCCCTTAAATCATTAAGAAGAGTAATGATTTCTAAGAAATTGATGTTAAACAACTTTTAATTCAGCCTTAAGAAATAATTGAACTCTTTCAGCTTTGAAATCTGAGTTACCCTTCTGATGTGTCTTGTTACTGTGGGATTTTAACATCTAATGAAATACTTCTTGTAGAGATCATAATTTCCAATTATGAAGATTCATTAAAGGTAAATCTGATCAAGAGAATACCCTTGTCTCTATCATTTACGAGAGGAAAAACATTAATTAGAATTTTAGAGTAAGAAAACTAATAATTCAGTGCGTTAAATAAAGATCAAAAGGAAATTTTTGTTATCTTGGATCAATATTTTATTAATTTTGTTCAAGATAGCAACTAATTGATTGAATTACTTATTGATCTTAGGTCAGAGACTTACCTAGGACGGTCTATCTATCTTTAATGCATCAATATTTATAATATGCTTACAAAATGATAAGTAGTGTCATGACATCCACTTGTTCAAGACTAAAGATTAGAAATAAACATTTTTAGCAATGCTCTTGGTCAGAGAAAATTAATAAATCAGCATTGAAATCTATCCAGTCTTCTCACCAATTTAAATTTTAAAAGATAAATTTCTTTACAGAAAATATAAGTCCCTTCTTGCTTTACCAACATAGATAGATGCATCTGGTATTTCTAAAACGAATACTTTGGCTTGTATGACATTCAAAACCAAAATTCCTTCCAAAGCGAATTGAAAAATACAAAAGAGCAGGATATTAATTCCGAAGAGAACCAAGATAATAAAGACTGTAAACTTCCAGACTCTATGGTAGAAAGAAAAATATTTGAAACAAAATATCATTACTTCCTCATTAAGGAAAGCTAATTGTATTTAATTTTCAAGGATTGATTAAAATTTTATGATTTGTGATTTTGTGGATATATAAAAACTTGTAATCAAATTATCAAATAAATGGTTTGCCTTATACGATATATTAAATTCGATGATGTATGCAAATAACTATTATTGCTATTAAATAAAATTTGCCTTTCTTGTTGTTAATATATTGAATTAAAATTTAAGAATATGATGTTTGGAGAATTTGTTATTAAGAATTTTCTCATTGTATTTCAAATCTGATATCCTTATCTTATTAAATTAATAGATACTTATCTTAAGTTTTGTTGCAGTAGAAGCTTTAATCTCCTGCTGGCAGTTAGTAGCCAAACGAGGCCAATCTAAGGTGTTCGATGTCGTAGTAATTTAAATTTATAGTTTTCAACCTTGCCTCGAGGAGCAAATGATAGTGGCCCGCTCTGGTTGCTGCCAACTATGAACTATTGAATCATAATTGACTGAGCCTCATCTTGACTTGAAGTATGTAGATTAGATTCAAACTCCACGTCCCCAGATCTTCTATAATCAATGATGACATCATCATCACTATTTGCTTTAATTAGCTTTCCTTTGACCTTTACACCCCTAACGTCATCTGATAAATCCCTTATCGTCATCAATTCTTTGTTAGCTAGTTTAAGCATCATAGGTGAGAGCTCTCTACTACAGTCCTCATCCATGCTTCTCTCAATCTCTTAAGAAAATCTTAGATCTTCGCTTTTCTAATGGCTGGTATTTAGTAGGTCGTTGGTGTGTTTCAAAGTTTCTTAATAAGTAAATATGCAACATAAAAATGGAATCTTGGGTTCTTTAAGAGTAAAGGGGTTGATCATGATTTTTCTCCAAAGAGCCTTGCTGCTACTGCCTAATTTGATCTTGAGGATGAGGGATAAGCTATAGTCTCTCAGTTCTCTTTTAGTAAGTGCCCCTGTGTTTGAACTTGTTTGGGTATTTATAAAATACAAAGTTTCTACTGAGTGTAGATCTTGGCAATGGTGCTGAGAGACATGCGTCCTTCAACATAGAGATCTTCATCTGTAGCTTGACCCCTCCGATCTCAGATTGAGAGAGGATTTTCATTCTATCATCATATCCTTCTAAAAGCAAATAAGCACCTGTCATTTGAATCATTTAACTTTAAAATTAAGATTGATTTTAAGCATAGATGTTATCTAAAATTTTCTATAAATTATAAAATTCTAAATTAAATTAAACTATATTTATAATCATATGGCTTCTTAATGAGCAATGGACTATGAAAAATACTTACAGTCTCGTTTAAAAACATTAGGTGGCTCTTAGCAACAAGATGAAATTTAAGTGTTAATCAAATCCTTATCAGTGCAAGTTTCTCTCTTGTAGGAACTTTGCACCTAGGACGTTTATATCGAAAGAAAGGAATTCTTCTTTATCTTTTCAATCGTTTGCTTTCTGCGAGATGCTCTAATATCCCGATCATTTGTTGAGGGTCTCATGCAAGCTCCGCCCATTTCGCTTTTTATAAATTTGATTTGTATACAACCCAAAATTTAAGAAAATATCCACTCAACATATACCTCCATTCAAAGCCAATACAATTTCATGGTAATAAAATAAATCAACTCTACTACTGATCATATTATTTGATTCTTGATTGATGTTATAGTTTCTTAATGGTCTTTGAATTGTTTGTGAATATTTGATCTGAGAGCATCTCGTCATAGTTACTTCCCTAACTAGAGATGCTATCTCTAGAGCTTTAATTCTGATTCTATATTGCCTTGGTATTATTCTTAGATTTCTCTAGAGCTGATTTAAAGCTCTTTTGAGTTGAGTTTAACCCCTCTTCAAAATTATAGTTGGGAACCTAATGGACAAATAAATTAATCATTTGTTTTTATTAAAATAGTAGAATAGTGAGAGGTTGCTTTAAAAATATTTATGGCTTTATCAATATTAAATTTGGTTTTCGGCTAATTTAAAATCCATTTATTATTTTCTGATAGCTAATTTCAATATAATTTGGTTTATATTATCTGAGTAGTTGAGTCCCTGTCTGTAGAGCATTTTCTATTTAGAAAAGTCATCTGATTGTTTTTTGTTTTGAAAATTAATTTCTTCTACCAGCAAAAGCTGTTTCTATTCGTAATTCAAAGTATGTGGATACTCTTAACTCTCTTTTGATTTGATTGCTTTGCTTGATAGACTGTTTGTTTTTGTTATTGTAGGAGTGATATGAATGAGTGTGGGAAGTGGGAGAGTGGAAGCTTGTACCTTACTAGCCTGTGATAGTGCTTTAAGATTTATTCGTAGAGGGCTAAGGAGTATCACCCTCTGGGATGTTAGGCTTTCCATTTTGAAGTTCTCTTAAATTTATGGGTGGCTTTAAACTGAAAACTATTATCGCAACTACCTCCACGCTGAAGCCCAACAGATACAGCCAGTACTATACACAGATAAGAACAACGAGGGATTAAACTTACAAAAGGTCTCCCAAACAGAAAGATATCAGACAGCATAGACCAAATGATCGTAGTGAGATTGGAAATGTTGAGGAGAGTGGCTCCTGATCTTCTTACAAAAAATGGGATTACTGTATATCCGATGAAGTTAGTTCCAACGAAGCCAAAGTAGTAGAGAGCGGCTTTGTAAATATCATCTGTCTGTAAATTGTTGAACTGCTCATACTCTTTAAACCACACACAGGACTCTACAAGAGTAATTATTGTGCCAAAGAGCCCTAAGAAGCCCAAGTAATTGAAAACATCAGCGCCTGTCTTGATTAAATGCTCTTAGAGAATATTTGATCTATATGAGAATAGCTAAATCTAGAGGGATTTGCTTACGTAGCATATAGGAAGGCCCCTCCAAGAACCATCAAGTCTCCATATAAGGCATCCAGAGAATTCCCTCCCGTTTAATCTGGATCCTTTGGGTGCAGCACTATGTCATTTATTAGAGAGCAAGCCACGCCTGCTGCGCAAAAGAGAAGGGCTAGGTAATGATTCCAGAGGTACTTTATCTTCAGGAAAAAGATGGACAAGAGAAGTGCAGAGGGGATCGAGAATACTTGAAGCAGCATCACTGAAGTTATAGAAGTGTACAGATAAGACTTCACAACTATTAGCTTAGGGGACAAAATATGTCTTACTTAAAAGAGTAGCTTAGGAATCGACCATAGCGCATATTAGAAATTTCCAGATTGGTGTGGGTGTGCATTTCTTTTTGTACATACTTTCAAAGTTAAGTGGCAAGAATTTACCAGTGATAAACTAGGTAGATGCTTAGTGTGAAATACATAAATGTTAATTCCAAGACAATAATATATTTAGAAGTTTAAATGACTGGTGTCTCAACTTTGTTTAAATTTATATGAAAATATACTTTCAGATCAGAGAGGTAGTTTCTATTTAGCTTTAATAAGTGTATATTTTTACGTGAAAATTCCTCCTGATACGAGACTCATTGCTATGAATTAGCCGAGACCAAGGTTAAAGATGAGGCTCTTGCCAACTTCATGACTTTGTGCTTAATTTTAATCGCTCATCTTGAATTATATAAAAATCTTGAGCAAACTACCTTACTATAGAATTGTTTTATTGATGATAATCGCTTTCA
Source organism: Tetmemena sp. SeJ-2015 (assembly GCA_027382625.1). Taxonomy (NCBI): domain Eukaryota; phylum Ciliophora; class Spirotrichea; order Sporadotrichida; family Oxytrichidae; genus Tetmemena; species Tetmemena sp. SeJ-2015. Next base: position 170,512 of record JAJKFJ010022172.1, on the reverse strand, counting down.
ATTTTGGCTAAAAATTATTACGATTCTAGCAAAATATTAAAATAGAAAATAATTTTAAGTTCTCAATACCTAAAGACACGTTTAAAGTTAAAGTTAACTGCTCAGCCTTCATTTTATTTTTATAACAAAAATAATATTGAAGAGATAATTGAATTAAAATATCATTCGCTATAAAAAGGCTTCCATTCTATTTAAGCTTACTATTTTTGGAATGAAAAATATTATTTTTAATGACTAGTCTCATTCACTCTCTCTATTATACAATTAAAATGATAATTATTCTTTATCGGACGTTTTAAACTTATTTAAAAAATGATTTGAATGATTTAAAGAGAAGAATAAGCTAATTTTTTTTAAATTATAAAGAATCCAAATATCATTCTCAATGATTACTAACTATATTTAAGATCTTTAGGATACTCAAACTATTTAGTAATTCCCCAAGATACATATACTGTTAAGTAGTATGCAAGAGGTCAAGAAAAAATCTAGCTTCATTAGAAGTAATTCTACTCTTACTATATATTTAGAACGAGAATAGATCCCTCTTATCGAGAGTTCTATAAAACTAAATATTTTAATATTGAAATAACTTCGCCTCTTTATTTCAAAGCAAAGACTATAATTCTACTCTTCGCTTGATCAAATGCAAGTAACTGTGGGAGCTCCCATTCCCATATTGGCTTTGTTCAGAACTGAGAATTGAGAGAAGAAGACTCCACAAGTTTGCTCGTCTTAAGTTTTGCATGTGCAATTATAGTTGTTGATGTCTAGGTTGTCCCATGATCTAGACTTTGACTTCCAAGAGCAAGTTCCCTTTAATTATACGCTTAAAATATTAAAGTGGTTAGGGGATTAGTTCTCACAAAATTGACATCTCCATAAGCAGCCATGTAATATGTATGTGTGCAAGTTTTGCCGAGCTAGTCCCTAACTTCCTACAGTGTAAAGGTTCTTGAGTAGTATTTGGCTCTAAATTTAACACCGTTTGTTAGAGTCTAGTCTAAGGGTTGGCTAAGTAAATAAGCAAAGTTTAATTTTACTGTAGCTCATAGCCTTTTCATATTCAACCTTTGAAGAAAACTCAGCAGCATCAGAGCCACTCTTGAAGTTAGTGACTTTAATGTCTGCGATGTCAATGGGGAGTGCGCTTTGAAAGAGAAATCTCTGACCTCCGCACTTTGCCAGCCATCATGCTTGAAGTAGACTTGGTAGTTTCCTGCTGCCCACACTCTTCTCAAGAAGTTGTAGTTCTTTTCATCATTCACAACTCTTTCAGCAACTAGAATGTTGTCTTTGTAGACCTTCATTTTTAAGGAAATAGGAATTATATTTATCATGACTCCAGTGGATTGCTTCTTGCACTAAAATATATTTGTAAACAAGCAACCATTGGGGTAAAGTCTAGGGTTGTACATCTCAATGCTAAAGTATCCATCCACTGATTGGGGCAGGTTGAATTCAAAAACTGTACCAAAGCCTGCATCTTAAATAAGTATGAGAAAGGATGGATTAATTTTTAATCGTTCCACTGAGTGGCGATTGAGCTCTTGTAAGATTAGTCGTAGAAGGCGACAATCACATCGCAGAAAGAAATGTGAAACTCCTCAATAGTAACCCACTCAATGCCGTCGTTGTAGTCATTCACAAAAGGTACCTGAGCATAGTACTTGTTAACCTCATCCTTCCAAATACTCAAAAATTAGAATGATAGGTTTAAATCCAGAGAGCACTAGTATCTTTCCACGTTCCATTGAACTTATAGTCGTTTCCCCAAGGGTTTCTAATTCTGACTAACTTAGCCTTCTCAGTTCCATCAGCGTTGTAAACGATGTGAGAACTTATGATTGAATAGGCGTGGCCTTTCACTACGCCAGAGTTGTCTACTTCGGTGTCCAGTCCGCCATTAGTGCCAGTTAAATCCCAATTCAAAATTGATATAGAATTTAAATCTAAAACTCATAATTTAATTTTTGAATTTTAAGCTCTTTAATTAGTGAGTCCACATGATAATTAATATTTTATAAATAATATGATGTACTTACTCATGTCAGCTTAGCTGATCCAGTTCCAGACATCTTGAGGACTTCTCCACTGGTCAGTGTTTCTGGTTAGCATCTCAGTTGGCGTACCAAGGAAGAACTGGAACACTCAATCAAATTATAAGACATTTAAATTTATCTTTTAGGTATAGATATAATTAAACTTCGTCTCCCTGCCCATTTGAGATCCTATCGAAAGTTCCGTGGACTTTAGCCCAGGCCTTTTCCAAGAAAGCAGGCCATGCTGCACCGGAGGAGGTGATCTGTTCGAAGTAAGTCATCTTTTCCATGCCCTTTCTTTTATCGAAAGGGCAAGTAGTCATCTATCACTATCTCTCTGGGAATTAAATTTGTATCTGCTAAATGATTGAATACCTATGACTTCTCCTTTGACGGCTATGATGCCCTCTTGATTGTAGTCTTGGGTGAGGAAGATAGGCTTAATTCTCTCTGGATATTCAGCGATGGAGGATATGGTGGCCAAGAAGTAACAGTCGCCATTAAAAATAAAGAGAATAAGGAGCAAATAGATTAATTACTTCCCTGGTCTATATCATTCTTTATAAATTTGAAATATGGTTTAAGAACACTCTGAATTGATTTATAAATCATTGACACTAGGACCGACTGGTGCAGTTCCCCAAAGAGTAGCATTAGGGATGACATTCCTAGCTCTGTCTATGTAGTACTTATCTTCCCACTTGCCGAGGAACTGCTGAGGGTACTGAGGCCACCACATGCCGTCCACGTTAAGGTTGAAGTTAGGGTCTGTGAAGAGCTCCCCAGTTCCAATTTTAGACTTGAAGTCAATTTGCTGTTTAGGATCCCACAAGCGCTAAATGTTTTGCTAGCAAGTTTGGCCTAAATTGGTCTACTGGGCTCTTGTGAGAGCCTGAGTGAACTTGGTCAGAGTTGATCTACCACCTTTCTTGTAAACTAAAAAGCAAGTTTAATTAATTACTAAAGATTTTTTAATAATTTAGGCGTGCAACTGGAGGGAAAGGGCAGAGGAGAAGAGCAATAGCAGAGTAGCTATGGTGAGTTTAGTGTGCATCGACAAGAGAGGTGGTAACACTTTTCTCGATTTGGAGGACTATGATTTATAATACAACACTAAAGATTCAAATACAAATGCTTCTTAATTTTATTAGAAAAATATATGGTATTTTGTTTATCTATTTTCAAAACTTAATTATATTTATTGTTCTTATTTTAATTAAATCACATTTAAAAATACATATTATAAAGGATCTATTGCTTAAATAGCCTATTTATTAGGGGTAATTATCACTGAGAAAAAATAAAATGCAGAATGTTTATTTAATTTGGTTGGAGTTTGATTCCTTATCATAATTGAAAAGCAGACTTTTTAAAATTCGTAATTCTGCGAGAGAAATAAAAATAAAATCTGTTAATTGCTAATTTCTGATTATTTGTATAAAGTATTATAATTTGTTATGGATTATGTGATAATAGAGTGAATTAGTAATAAGAGTATACGTATGTACTGAGGATTCCTATTCTCCTACCAACTCCAAATATAGATTTACTCACAATCAATAGCTATTTATTTAAAATGTAAAATTTTAGTAAGAAATTAAACTAATCATTGATATTGCCTATTTTTTATCATAATATAATTAAATTGATATAAATTTAATTATCTTTGTAATTTATCCTCAACATTAAGATCTTACATTCACAAGGTAAATAAAATATATTGCATTAAAGTAAGCATTAATTTTGATTTGTAAAATAAATTGCAAGAATGAAGAATCTAAATGAAAGAAAAAGCTCTCCAGATGGAAAAGCTAGAAATCAAACAATAAGTCCTCCCCCTAACAAGTAAAATTCAAGCCAGAAGAATAGCCAAGTTCAATCTAAATTTCAAGGAGGAGGGCCAGAGCAAGGAAGTGTTTCTGTTGAGGTAAATACTTCTTAAACCTTTATATACTATAGTCTAAAAGATTGGTAACTGAGGGAAAAAGGTACTTCTTGGGAAGAAACAACTACCAAGTAAGAATATTCTAACTCTTCTCTCAAAATTTATTTTGTCTAGGTCAACTATGAACTAGCCTATCAATTATTTAGTGAAGCTATTAACAAGGACCCTTCAAGTTCTGAGCTCTTCTACTTAAGGAAAAGCGATCGAAATGAATTGCTATCAATAGGAAGTAACTTAATCAAAGCTTCCAATATTTGCTATCGCTGTGGGGTATAGTATAGTATAGAGTGTAGTAGTTATAGTACCTGCACATGTAGAATTTCTTAATTCGAGACGACCCAAAATAGTGATAAATTTTTATTAATGCCGCGCTCCAATCTCTTAAATTTTAATCGACCATTTTAAGGTGGCAGCCACCTCGACTTGAATAATTAATTTGCTAATTCCAAATTTTTAAAAAATCTTTGCACTTGAATGGAGTTCTTTTATTTTATTAATGAGGTTATGCATTCCTATAAATTTAAGTTTCTAAATCAACTAATTCACGACAATGGTCTATTAGAGGAAGATGCAAGATGGAGATGAAAGACTATCAAAATGCACAGTATGATTTCACTATGGCTATCAAAATTGACAAAAACGATAAGAAAAAGCAAGCTGAGCATTTGAGTCTCGCAGGGCAGGCCAATTACTACCTTGGCAAACTTGATGAAGCACTATCCTAACTAGATAAAGCCATCAAAATTGAGAGAGATGTGGCTACTCATTTCTATTACAGAGCATTAGTGAAGTAGTAAATCAATAGGACAGAGGAGGCGATAGAAGATTATCGAAAGGCTATTGACAAAGGGTCTAAGTGATTCAAGCACAAATTGGAATGCTTATCATAACAGAGGAATATGTCTGAGGAAACAGGGAAGACTAGAGGATGCTATAAATGACTTTAAAAAGGCTGTTGAGTTACAAGGAGATAGATCAGTTAGCTTGGATAATTTGGGTCAGGCACCTGTTTGACAAGGGAATATTTGAGGAGGCTTTATTTGTCTTTTCAAGGGCTATATCGATAGACTCTGAACCAGCACATTATGCTCACAGAGGTACAACCTTCTTTGAGATGGGAAAATGTGAGGAAGCACTTAACGATTTCCATATGGCAATTGAGAAACAAGATGATGAGCCTTAGTTTTATTACTACAGAGGAAACGTTTACCTGAACCAAGGAAAATACGTAGATGCTCATAAAGACTATGATAGGGCACTTGAACTAGATTCGAACAATCCGAAATACTGGCATGCAAAAGGTTTGGCTTTTGAGGGATAGTAAACTGGGCTTTAGGCTGAGCAGGGTATGGACTTGAGACATCATGCTATAAGGATGTATGAGAATGCGCTTTTCTTCGCAGAGGGAGAATTCATTTCTAGTGAATTTCATCTGGGCAAAATGTTGCATTTAACTAATCAGTTTCCTGAGAGTTTAAAACGATTAAGCAACGTTGTACTAAGGATGCCTGACGACATTCACGTTTATATCTAGAGAGGATAAGTTTATCAGGATATGAATAATCACTAATACGCTGTGAAGGATTTCAATAAAGCAATAGAGATAGACAGGGAGAAACCAGAACCCTATTTCTATAGAGGAATTTCCAAAATGAAGTCTAAGCTATTTTACGAGGGTCTAGATGATTTCGCAAAGTAAAATATATAAAGTTTAACTAATGTGCGTTTTTAGGAGTCGGAGTTTGATCTAAGATGAAAATGATGGGTTGATTCCTAGTATCCTAGATGTTCAAGGCTAGTGCTATCAAGCCTTAAAAGACTATGAGCGTGCACTCTTAGTAAGAATCTCAGATTTTCTTATCTCTATAGTGCTACAATGATGCAATATCCTAGAAGTAGGACTGCATAAAATTCTTGCTCAACAGAGCCAGTTGCTTCCACACCATTCAAAAGTTCCAAGATGCTATTGATGATATATCGGCAGCTCTTAAACACTCGCCTAGCGACCCTTAGATACTTTATAGGTTGGGGCTATCTTATTACTATTTGCCTAACTATAAGAGATCTATAAAGACCTTAAAGAAGTCTTTGAAGAATAAACCTTTTGTCTCTTATGAGGCTCACATCTACTACCACATAGGCATTGCTTATTGCAACCTGAATAAATTTGAAAGGTCTCTCTTTCCTCTTACCCAAGTAAGCTACTAGTTTTGATAATTTATAAATGACTTCTTTAGTGCATAGAGATGATTCCTAACGACATCAGATACATTCATGAGAGAGCCAAAGCGTATTAAATGATAGAGTTTCACAAAGAGGCTATTGAGGATTTTACAAATGTAATTAAGAGAAACCCAAAGAATGCTCACGCCTATTTCAGAAGGGCCTTCTCTCACAAGTCACTTGGGGTAAGTTCAGGTATTATAATTAATTGTGATAGAATTTCAAGCTGGCGACTGATGACTTTGAAACTGCGAAAGAATTGGACCCACTCAATCACAAGCTAGTGCTAAACTATAAGAAACTGAAAGGAATAAATTGTATAGTACTCTGCAAAGCAGGGGAGGAAAAGATATTTAAGTGAACAATTACAAGTCAATCATAAATTATTTGTAGCTATAATTTATTATGATTTTATAACTTATGATGAAGTTTAAGATAAGTTGTAATATATTTTATTTGAATATATAATCTTTTACATTACAAGAGTCAGAGTTATGAAAGCAACAGCAGCCAAGAAACCTGCTTCCGCACAAGGCAATAAGTAAGGTGCAGCAGGTAGAGCTTAGAAGGTCAAAGCCATTGGAGGTGAAACAGCTGGCAACCCAGCAGAGGTAGGACTTTTTACTTTAAAACTCTGTAGGCTAAGAAATTATTCAACGATGGAAAGAAGTACTTCATGGGCAAGGGTAACGTCCAGTAAACATTTCACTTCTATTTTTGAAAAATGCGTATGTTTCTTCTTTTGAGTTTAGAATTTGGAAACTGCGTTTTAATACTTCTCTGAGGCTTGCAACAAGGACCCTAGTAATATCTATTGATCGTAATTTGGTTAGATATGGCTGCTGCTTACCACTGGAGAGGAAGATGCTATCAGGGCATGGGAGATTTCTAGAGAGCATTATATGATTTCACACTGGCTATAAAACTGGATAATCAACAACAAGCGAAGCCCCAAGACCAAGCTGAACACTACAGTAAGTAATTAATTGCAATTGTATCCATCCAGAATCCACAACTGAAATTATATCCAACCCTATAATTGTAATAAGATTTGGAATTGCTTTGAATGTAACTTGCTTTCAGATTTCGCCGGTCAGTGCCATCAAGAGTTGGGGTAACTGGACGAGGCTCTCAAGCATTACGAAATTGCAGTGAAGAGAGATCCCACGAATGGAAACTACTACTACAATAGAGCACTTGTTAAAGCTAAGTTGGAGAAGCTGGAGGAAGCCATTGATGATTATAACAAAGCTATTGAAAATCTTTCAGATACTAACTACACCTACTAGGCTAGATTCAATAAGGGAATCTGCCTCAGGAGACTTGGAAGGTTAGAGCAGTCCATCGATGACTTGAAGAAGGCAGTCGAGATGAGAGCAGACAAGGCAAGTGCTCATAACAATCTTTAATGTATTGAGTAAATTAGGTTATAAATCTTGGATTGTCATACTTCGAGAAGGAGGATTTCGAAGAGGCTTTGAATGAGTTTACCAAAGCAATAACCTTAGAGCCTCACTCTTTCCATTTTAACAATCGTGGACTCGCCTAACTACCATATTGGAAAACTTGAGGATGCTAAGAAAGATTATGATGAAGCCATCTAAAGAAACCCAGAGGACCCTTTCTTCTACTTCAACAGAGGAAATGTCTACCTCAACTAGGGCGATTATGATAGTGCCCACAATGACTATGATAGAGCTATTCAAATTGCTCCAAACAATCTCATAAATTATTTCTTATAATAAACTTTAATTATCCCAAATTCTGGCACAGTAAGGGTCTTGCATTTGAAGGAAAGGCTCAAGAAGATTAAAAGAAAGGAGCTTCTATTGACTATGCAAATGCTCTACAAGAGAAATCAATTGAAATGTACAAGCAAGCACTCGCTCTCTCAGAGAACTTCATTTCAAGTCGCTTCCATTTAGGACTTATGTATCATAGAACAAATCAATTCCACAAAGCACTTAAATGCTTTATAAAACTATTATAACATTTAAGTAATTCATGATATGGTTAATGCTTCTCAAACGTTCTACAAAAGTTGCCAGAGGATAAGACTGTGTTTATCGCTCGTGGTCTTGTCTATTAGGATATGGGAAACCATCAATTTGCAGTCAACGATTTCAACTAAGCAATTAAACTTGATGCCTAACTTCTCTGAAGCTTTTTTTCGCAGAGGAGTCTCTAAACTCAAGTCCCCCCGTTTCCACGAAGCAATAGAGGACTTCAAAATGAGTTTAGAACTTGACACTGCTTAGGAGAATCCGGGAGTGTATGATGGTTAGGGATGTTGCTACCATGCTCTGAGGGACTTCGACCAAGCTATCTCTTTCTTTAATACTGCAATCGAGAAGGACCCTAAGAACACCTCCTTCTTGATGAACAGAGCTCAGTGCTACTACGACTTAAATATGTTCACCGAGAGTATAGAGGACTTACTTAGTGCACTGAAAGTAAACGAAAACGATCCACAGGTGCTTTATAAACTAGGTCTGAGCTACTATGCCTTCGAAAAGTATAAGAAGTGCATCAAAACACTCAAGAGAGCACTCATCAACAAACCTTTCTTAACTTATGAGGCAGATAAATATTTAAAAGAGAAATAAGTAAATGAAATAGTGTGATAGATTTAAAAATGGTTTATCTTTTATCACATAGGACTAGCATACTGCCACTTAGAGAAGTTCGAGAAGTCAATATACCCCTACAGCAGAGTAAGTTCCAATCAATTTTAACAAAGTTTTAGTGTATTGAGATGATTCCAAGCGACATCAGGTATATTCATGAGAGAGCAAAGGCCTTTTAAATGATAGAGGACCATGAAAGAGCCGTCGAAGATTTCTCATTGGTCATTAAGAAGAATCCAAAGAACGCCCACGCTCACTTCCGTCGAGCCTTTTCTCTCAAAGCCTTGAAGCGGTACGCAGAGGCTGCAGACGATTTCGAGAAAGCCAAGGAACTTGATCCTCTAAATCCTAAGATGGTGGTTAACTACAAGAAGCTAAAAGGAATCACCTGCATTGTGCTTTGCAAACCAGGAGAAGAGAAGATATTCTCCTGAGCGAAAGCATTCTAATAAAGCCATCCTCTTTAGTTGTTATACCACTAATTACTATCGCTCCTTAGAGCTTTAATATATCCTTTGGAACACATTTCTTATTTAAAGTTGTCTTAAGTGAGATTAAGCTTTACTCTTCCTGATAATGTAATTGCAATTTAAATTTTCAAAGGTATAAATCTAAATTCAAAAGATAAGATGGCTCAGCCTAAGAGAGTAATCAAGATAGTTATAACTTTGTATAGAAAGCAAAGGCAACGCAGATAGACTTCTCCAAGGTCAACATCTAATTTATCGACAACTATGTTGAAAACTTCTATAATATAATAATGATTCAAATTAGATCAGTAATTAATTAGATTGATCTATGAGGATGCAGTAGAGAAGAAGATAGAGGGCGCAAAGTGCTTACTGTACTTGTGCTTCTCACATGAAAACATGGAGTTCATGCTGGAGCATGATACCCTTTTCTCCACCATGTCTCGTACACTTAGAGACGATTTCAAGAAGTCCCTGGAGCTTACACTCTACATGCTCAACATTTTCCAAGCATACTCTAACTTCACTCAGTTCCATAACTTCCTCCTAGGCGTAAGTTCATATCTTAAAATATGAAATTCATTACTATTAAAACACTCTCCAGAATAAGTGCTAACATAGTGACCCATAATCTATTTCACTAGTAGTTTACCATTTTCTAATCTCAAGAATTAATATTTTTGTAGAGTTAAATCGGAGACACGACCATTAAGATTATTGAGCACGAGGTGAAGCGATACGTTCTAAGAGTGAAGGAATTCAAATAGAAATAGGAGGATTTGCAACTAGCATAGGGAACTCCCTAATTTGATGAGATGGCTCTCATTCTGAGAAAGGAAGAACGCACTCTTGCCACTACAATCAAGCGCCAGGAGAAGGTGCTGTTCGTTGCTTTCCACTTGCTGCTTAACCTCGCAGAAGATTTGCAGATTGAGCGCAAGATGAGAAACAGAAATATCATTGGTTTACTCACAAGCATGCTTGAACGTAACAATCCTGACTTGCTGAAATTATATAGATATCTCATATAATTGCTGTTCATAGTGCTTAACTTCCTGAAGAAGCTGTCTATCTTTGGCGACAACAAGACTGAGATGAAGGAGGCAGGTATCATTGAGAAGATCAATCGCTTTATTCCTTGCAACAACCAACTGCTTCTTCAGATAGCACTTCGCTTACTATTCAACCTCTCCTTCGATGAGGAGATCCGCATTCAGATGGCTGAACAAGGACTCATTCCAAAACTAGTGGAGATTCTCAAAGCGCCTGGCTTCAGAGCTCTCATTCTTAAACTGCTCTATCATTTGTCACTTGAGGATAAGACAAAGGCCACCTTCACTTATGATGAAAATTCATTTTTTAACATAACTTATACAGAGTGCATACCTCTCGTATACTAGCTAATAATCCACTGCCCTGAACCCATTGTGGGTAAGGAGCTTGTAGGTCTTGCTGTTAACTTAGCTACCAACCAGAGAAACGCAGAAAGGTTCGCTCAGGATGAGCAACTAGAGGAACTCATCAACAGAGCTATTAAGTTCAACGACACCCTCCTCTTCAAGGTATGCAGGAACATTCCCAATAAGTTAGATACTTTTATTTCTAATCTTCTTTAACTTTTGATTGCCCAGTTCGCTCCCTCTACTCTGGAAACTTTTGAGAAGTACTTGGAGCAGTACATAATGATGGCTTAGCACTGCGGGGAGAACACTGATCTGCAGCTGGAGTTGCTGGGCACGATGGTGTATGTGCACTCAGACATCTGGGAGGAGAATCTCAATAGAACTAACTTCTTTGACTTCGTGCAGTCCCAGTTGCTCTCTGGCTATGCTGAAGATGACATCATCCTAGAGACAGTGATGCTGATTGCTACTATCTGCAGGAACGACGACATTGCCATCATCATTGGCAACTCCTACCTCATCAAGATGCTCCAAGACCTCCTCGGAGCCAAGTAAATACTTATCAATTACAATTCTATTAAAATAGATGTGTAGTAGTTTAGGAAGACGATGAGATGGTGCAGCAGATTCTGAACACCTTCTTTAAGTTCCTCTTCTTCAAGCCTACTCGTGATGTTGTCCTCCAATCCACTCAGATGGTCTCCATCGTCCTTGAGTTGCTCTCTGACAAGAACCCGAACATCCGCAAGTTGGTTAACGCTATCCTTGACTATGTCCAGCTCCACGACGAGATGTGGAAGCAGGAGATCAAGACCCGCAGATTCCAAGTCCACAACCAGGTCTACCTCCAACTCATGGACGAGTATGATAAGCGCTTCCCCCACGCTGACGGCGGGATGTATGACTACTACTACGATGACCGCATCCAGGGACAAGGCTAGGAACCAGGACTCCCTGATGACGAGGAGTTCGACAGCGACGACGCTCTCTTCTTCGACAATAACGATTTAGCAGACAGAATTTGGGAAGACAACGATTGAGTGCAATCTTTATAAAGTGTTGATTGTGATGAAGCTGATTAATTTCAGTTAGAGTCAGTCTTATATTGATTTAGTTAGTATGCTCAAGCACTAATCTTTTACTTATAAGGTGGAAATTGTTATATTTTACTCTAAAGATGTTGGAGTAAGGATTTAATCTTACGAAGGCAAAGAACTCAATAAGAACAGCAGCTCCCATTATCTTAGAATCGTCGAGGTAATCTTGAACCTTGGCTCTGAAGTTTACTGTCTTGCTTGCCTCAATCAGATCTGCCCCAATATTCCTATAAAGTAAATCAACATATGAGTTAGCTTACGAATCAATAACTTAAGTCCACCCCTATCCTCTAACTTCCACAACTTGGCCAGCTGCTGCTGACACTTTCTAGCCAGAGGCAAGTTTTCCATCTTTACCGGCTGCACTAACTTTGATAGCTATCTTCTATCCAGTAGAGAACGGACATTAAAATAATCTTTTTAGCTTTCTCTTTAGATTTAAATCTTAAAATTCATTAGGGAACAAAGGAAAGGTTGCTGAGAGCCCAGTTAACATAGAGTATCTCGCCTTAGAAAGCTAGCTAATAAGTATTCTTGGCATCTGCCTGGGGACCATTCGTCTTGTTGAAGTTAACTTGGTTAGCGAGAGTTGCCTGATTGTCAATTATAATAATGATTTAGTTCTTTCTTCTAAAATAGATAGATTAAATTTGATAATAAGAGTTGACCATTAGTAGTTGAAAGGGTAACTGAGTACAAAAGTGTGTTGCAGTCAGGCCTGCACTGTGACTAGTCCTCAGCTATTTGCAAACCATTTACAGAGTAGTGAGCTTTGTTCACTGAAAGCAACTCTGGCTTTATAGAAATGGCGTTCAGGTTTATTCTTAAAATAAATTGGACAATTGTTTACATCAGAGACAACTACCTCAGAAGGATATTCTTTAGCATATGGGAAAACGATGGGCGTATCAGGCCTTGCTACTCCTGTTGCAATTGAGAGGGCAAAGATTATAATGAAGGCTGCTCCAAGGTAGGAGAATTCTGCAAGTTTGTTGTGCCACATAATTCTTTCGTTTCCGTTGGAGAGTTTACGCCACAGACTCACTGTCAATGCAAGCATTATAATACAGAGGGCAGATGTCGAAAAACCAACTAGTGCCAGGTATTTAATCTTGCTAGAAACCCATGACCCAAAAACACTCCGGCATCCAGTATTAATGCATCCATACAACTACTATACTAAATTCTTAATTAAATAAAGATTCATTTCTCGATTTTGCTTTACTGATCCTCGAGGTACTTTCCAGTTTGGCCTTCCCAGACATAAGCGATCTCTTGCTTGTTATCGCACTGCAGATCAAAGTAGTTGGGGGAGAACAGACTTTACTGGAGATACTTGCCTCCGTAGCAACCCATGAATGGTACATTAAATTGCTTCTGGTCTACTTAAATCATTAGCTTCCCCCAGTTATCTGTGTGGTAAACTAAAATTAAATGAGAAGCATTGAGTTCATGATCTAATGAGAATAGTTTAGGTCTCAAACTTAATTGCATAATTCATAGTGATAGAACTAAGAGTGAGGATTCCTATAGTTCCAAGTCCCAGAGATTATGGCATAAGCTTCCAGTGCGATCTTACTCTCTGCAAAGACTGCAATGTAGCCCAAGAAGAGAAGACTGATCATTACTACTATAGTTGCAACAAATCCGCTTACTAAGGAGAAGGGCATGAATCTGTCTCCGATTATTGGCAGTGAGGTAACTTGGTCATTCGCCAGAATGGTTGCAAATAGACACAGCATCATGGCCAAAGGATAGAGCACACAATTAAAAGTGTAGAAGAAGACGTCAGTCTGTTGCTTCTCTAAGTTTGCCCAATTTGAATTCCTCTCACGAAAAGTACTAGTAGCAACCCTGATATCAAGAAGCAAGACACACAGCCAATTACATAGAAGGCCATTGTCAAAGTTTAGGCGGACTGTAAAGTCATATCCCTTGAAAAGCGTTCATTCCAATCGTTAGGGGAGTTATAAAGTGACTCTAATTAGGAAAGGGCTGAGCTTAAATTTATGGCACAGGCTATTGCAAGAGCCAGGAAAATTGCCAATAAGATGAGGGAAAGATTAAAGAACACAAAGAGAGCCTCAAACCCTACTGTCTTTGAGAGATTACTGAAGTAGATTCTTTGCAAGTCTTGTTCAACCCTATGAAATGGTTTCAGTTAGAAATATTTCTTACTTGAAAATTGAAACAATGCCAAGAAGCCATATACGTTGAGAAAGAGACAGACTGAGCCATATCCAAGAGAACATTTAGAAGCGAGTTTCACCAAAAGCAACGAAGCCAAAGGCTGTGAGAAAAATTGAAACAAAAAGTACAACTCCAAGAATAAGCTTCAGACCTCCGAATAACTCAAGAAACTCCTTTTACTTTTGATTGTCATCAATTAGTGGATTCTTGCCTCCTCCTTTCTTTAAAAGTTTGTCACCTTCATCATTACTTTCTCCCTCTGACTAATTTAGAGATCCTCCATCTTAATCATTGTGATGCTTTCTTTGTTGAGGTCCATCATGGTTCTTCTTTCCTTTTTGAGATATTTATTGTTGCCTCATCGCAAGAATTTAAGCTTGGTCCATCTCAATTTCCCCAATGTCATCAAAGTCATTTCGCGCCTTGCTTTAGTTTACTAGGCCTTGGGTATTTTTAGAACCCGCTAAAGCATCTTACTGATCTAAACCATATCTCTCATACTAGTCCTCATCATTGTAAAATCCAAAAGAATCATAATAAAAAAGAATTCATGAATATATCATAGTAACTCTCTTCATCGTTATCTTATTGTTCATAGTCACCAATATCCTAGTTTGCTCTGTTTTTGACCACTTCCTTGCTCTTATTAAAGGACTATACTCTTTATCTCTAATTTTCAGGCTCAGTATCATTCCATAATAATCGAATACTTTTTCAATATGAGTAATATTTAGGTTCCTCTATTTATTTAGGTGTTGGGACCTTCTCATGAATTGTAGTTAATCTTGAGTTCTATCATAGCTCTCTCTAGCTTCACTTCTTTCATCAGCTGATTGATCATTTTGGTGTTGATCATCATCTTCCCCATCAGAGAAGTCCTAGCCTATACCTCCCCTTGACTGATTCCTCATTTAGGCTTGGAGCAGCTGCTGCTTCCTTTATTAGATCATCCTTTGTGATTCCTAGTGAGCTGCCATCTCCTGCATCTGCATTTCCTCTCCCCAGCTTTCTTAGCCATAGGACTCCCTGATGTTTCCACCCTAGAAATACAGCTCTAACATTTTATAAAGCTTACTATCATTTAGTTGTGGTGTTCATTCCAACTGGCTTCACTTCTGTCCTCTGATTGATATTCCCCCAATTGGTGTGCATTATCTCTGTTAGCGGACTAGTTGTTATATCCTTTGCCTCGGAGTTGCTGTTCAGAGTAAATCTTTTCTTAATTCTAATGGGAGAGTTATTCTTGCTACTCACCGTCGCTGCTCGGCACACTGATCTCCAAGTTTCTCCCTCTATCAATATTTTTAAAGAAGGAGGAAGGTTGCTACCTTGCGTGACTCTGACTTGATTTCATTAGACTGATACACAAATTCCAAATAAATTGCCTCCACTGCTATTCAAAAATATAGTTATCAGTCATATAGAATACACATTTCATCTCTCTGTATATGAGAGCTAAATTAATGTCTATAATTATTCCAAGTAAATTATTTCTGAAGTCCTTCCACTCAGAGGATGATAAATAAAGAATTGAAAGAGTGTCAAAGATTAATCAAAGTTTAAACCCAAAGTTATAATGTTGATCTTAACTTGTTTAAGGCTAAGATAGTTAATCGATTATAATTTCATTTTCTGGTTGAGGTGTAGACAACGTTGCTTTGATCTTACTATCCTGAGAGTATTTGCTTAGACTTGATATAATCTGTCATAAAGATAGTATAAATTTGATAAATAGACCTCTGATTCTTAGAACTTATAGTCAACTTATTAGATTTCTTCTTATTGGAAGGGTTGGATTGCTTGATGAAAACAACTTTAGGTTACTTAACAGGAGCTGTGATTCGCTATAGCTTGGCTGAAAGAGTGGAAATAGTGGCAGATTTAATAGATTTGAGAGACTTTTACTCCAATTAGACCATTGAGTGTTACTTGCTCCTGGAGTTTTGAGTTTGAGCCGCTGAAGACTTTAGCTTCTGAGTGTCTATCTTCAAAGAATCCTCTCTCTATGAGTTCATGAACTAGTTCAACTCTTCATTTTCATTTTTCATTGGCAAGTTTATAAAATATGGACCAGTGTTTTATTGCTTTAAAATAGTATTAAAAGTCAAGCTCAAAATCAAGCTCAGAGCCCTCTTATTCAACAAAGCCTAACCCTCCTCCACTTGAATTGAAATGGGGTTCTGGATCATCAATCTAATATCCCAGTTCATTCTTATAATTTTAATGACCGTAAGTTCTCTTTGGCTGCTTCGGCTTTAGTTCCTTGTTGTAATATGTGGAGGCTCCATTTATATTTTTGTTAGAGTAAAATCAAAGGTGTTAAACATATACAGATAGAGGTAACGCTGCTTAGATTTTGATTTAGAAAGTTTGAAGATAAGTAGTTACTGTTCATTCAAAAATAATATATAAAAACTCCATAAGATGTTTAGAGGATATAAATGATTGAAATGCAATCAAAGTCTTAGATTTGAAGGACTCCCTGATTTTTCTCCTATTTTTTATCCTTTCTATTACTAGAATATCGAGAAGAGGCCGCAGGTAAATTCGCTTTCTTCGGCTTTTAAATAGAATTGGGGCCTTTCTAAATCTTGACTAGGTTTATTGAAATTTTAGTGGGACTATCAGCGACTAATCCACTCATTAGACCATTGCTTGTCTAATGAGCATCTCTAGTTGAACTGGTGTTGTAATTTTCTGAGCTCATCTGGAAAGTTGAAGGCATAGTTGGTGATGCAGTCCGCTGAAAACTCTCTGCTAAAAGTTGAAACTTAATCACTGTTGTTTCAAGCTTAAAATTTGGAATATTATTTCCGATAAATAAGTTGTGTTTTGAAGAAGATAGAGACTGCTGTTTCGGCTGACCTTTTTATGCCCTTTTTCTGCTTGCTGGAATCTGGGGATTATTCTATTGCTAGTTTATCATTTAGAGCCTTCTCTGTTGCTCATGGCTAGAAGAATCCGTAATTTGAATATCAATATCCTGATTTTCATTAAATTCTGAGAACCCGAGTTTGCTCTCTTCGTATTAGAGCATTTAAGAAGGTATGTTATATCTCCTCTAACTCGAGTTATGTCTGGAAAATTGTGTCTGAGCTTGGGGAGTTAAAGCTATCTGAATTTTATTGCGAGAGGTACTCTATTCGATTTCGTCATTTTACACCTTTGAATTTAAGTTTCTCTTCTTGAATAGATCAGGCATCTTTTTAAATAGAACTCTTAAAAAATGAGCATACTAAAGTTTGGACTTGAATTAGAGTTTGTCCATTTGCCTTATGTCTTCGGCTGAACAAGTGCAGCTCCAAGTCCTTATTCTTAAGAATCCATTTCTATCTTCTCGTAGAATAGGATGTAGGCCTTTTAAGTTGATAAAAGTTAGGAGTCGAGATTGTCTATATACTTGACACTTTCATCATCGTATTTATACCAACCTCCGTTGCCTCCCACAGATGCTGCGCTCCCCAAGCCAGCGCAGCCATCTAAGCCGGACTAATTGCTGTCTGAATGATTAGTTGGTCTTATATAAGTATAGTAGTGGCCTCTATTAGCAGAGTAACCTTAGTGGACTATAATAGCGTAGAGCTTGTATTAGTGAGACTATTCCTTGAAAGCTATGTTTTCAAGTAAGTAGTCAGAGTCGAAAGAGAAGTATTCGGGAAAATCAAGGGGAGTCTTAAGTTTTGTCCCCAAGTGAGTGAAGCGCTTTAAATGCACTATCAACACCTTTGGCACTATAAGAATGAGTAATGAATGTTAACACTTACAACTTTTCATGCGAAATCTGGTCTGAGCTTTACTGAGGCGGCCACAGCTTTGGCAGTGATACTTATTCTGTTCATCGAGAGTATCTGTCTTGAAGAACTCACTTTGAAAATGTGTGAATCTATGCTGATTCTAATGAATTTATACTTATACAATCAAGTAGTTATACTGGCTAGTTTGATAATTAGGTATGGTTAATTCGCTGATCACCATGATTGCTGACCAAGTTCTATATCAAGGTTTGATTAGGATGGATTTTATAAACTTACGAGACTAAGATCTAGGAATGCCTCTTCAATGGTAGTCATATTAGTACAAGAGCAGCAGATAATCTACCTTTCTAGCATGCCTTAAAATATTCTGGAGACAACAGTCTCTCTCTATAACTTGAAAGGGACGTTGCTCATGTATCCGAATGAGGACTGAATCAGGTTTTCGAGGAGACAAAGTAGAAACTCTGATGCATCACTTTGTCTTCCTACCTCAAATAACCCTTGGGCCACCTTTTTTATCAGAACAATAGCACTGATTCATAAGTTTAATATATATAATCAAAGTTTAAAAATGCATGACTGAGCGGATATACAAACTTAGTGCCCCGATCTCTTTCCCCGCAAATATCGTTTAAATGGGCCTCCAGCAAGCAAAATGTGCAAATCTTATCAATGCTGAGAAGATGCTACACAAGGGCAGACCTCAAAAATATCTGGCTTGAATGTGACCCCAGTTAATTTTGCATCATCAGGGATCCTGTTTAAAGCTGAAGCTTGTTCTGACATTTTTGAGAATGCATTCCTTTTAGACAGTACATCAGAAAATAATCCTTTAAGTCAAGGATTTAAAAATGAGGAGTGTGGCTAAGACACTGCAAGACACTATTTGCAAAGCAGGTGTTTCCCATGTTTGCGAGTCCGGGCGCTAGAGGCTCCTAAAACCCTTAAGCTTGGGTGAGGCCATGCGAGTTGAGATGAGTAGGGTGTATTTTAATGAAGTTTTGGGCTACGGATCCAACCACCTAAATTAAATTTAAATTATAAGCCCTTCCACCAGAGTAGTGTTGATGCATCAATACCCTTTTCCAAATGTGAATCCTTAACTTACTTTTTAACTATAGGATTTAGGCCTATTTTTGAATTCAGCCGAGAGCCCATCGAGCTCCGCATCAGTTATCTGATCGTTAATGATAGTCCCCACCTGCTAGGAGCTCTAACTCTAGTTTTTGTAAAAACTTTGCTATTAAAATGAAATTAATCACAATGAAAAAGTGGATGCTATTGAAGGGAGAGCCTTGTTTACTTAGTGGATGAGGCTCTTGAGCTACTATTCATTTTAATAATTTAAAGTTCAATTTATTTATGATCACACCTCGTTCGCTCTTTGCTATCATCAACCCTTATATTGCTCTCTTGAATTAATCCTCACATTCAAATTCAAGTTATTGATGTCATTACGCGATTACTTATTCATTTTTCAAATTCAGATATCCTATTTTTTATCTTGAGGGAATTTAAATCCGATCAGATTAAATAAAGATGATAGTATAATTATAATAAGAGATGGAAGGAGGATAAAATCAGAAGTCTTAATAAAGAAGAAAGAAAGGAGCTGAGTACAATAATGAAAAGGTTTTAGAATACAGAAATGAAGAGTAAGTTATGCATTGTACTTATTTTTAATTCTTTTTTAGAGAAGCCCAAGAATAGTAAAAGCAAAAGCTAAATCAGGTCAAAGCAGAGATAAACAAAAATTAGTTCATCAAAATCAGGAAGCTCTCCAACTTCATTCAATAGCTTAAGAAAATCACACTCAACTTCATTGAAAGTTAAAAATTTAAAGAAGAAGGGGTTATGAGAATTTAAGATGATCAAATTCTTAAGAAGGAATACTTTAAGATGGTCTAAGAGTAAATCAAAGATTTCGAAGTGGCTGGTTTTATTGAAGAGCTAGATCTATTTGAGATAGAGAAGCCTAAGAATCTGAAAATTAGAGAGAACTACGGTCTCTTTTATAAGGGCAATCTCTATTTATACCCAGAGGAGATGTTGTATCTTTGTCAGAAAAGTGACTTAATTCTTGAGCAAGTGATCATGAATGCTTTAAAAGTTATCGATATCAATGAGGCAGCAGAGGAGAATTTCGAGAGATAGAAGATGTTTGAATATGCCAAAAGTTTAATTGAGCAGGAAGATGTAGATCGAGATGTTTATCAACTTTATAGCAATCTAAGAAAAGAGGGCAAATTTTTATGGAGAAGCACAATAGTTGAAGATCTCATACCAATGGATTTGTTTTTTTATTTAATATGTTTTCTTAAATAATCTCATTAAGAAAATAGACAAAGCTAAGGAATAAAATTTTGAAGATAAAAGTCTTCAGCATTTAGAGCAAATAAGTTGTTAGAGCAAGAGGATGAAGTATGATGAGAATAATTTAAATTAGAGAAAAATCTCACAGAGAGATAATAAGAGATTCATAGAGTTCGATATTTTCAAAGATAAAGAAGACTTCTCTGCAAAATAGGAGCCTTCAGAGTCTTTTGTCTTTTATAGAGATAAATCAGGTGTAATCGATTTTGAAAGTTTAAGGGCTTTTGATCCCAAGAAGATAGCAGTTTTTCAAGATAACTAAATTGTGTTTATGAATATTGATTTTTCTCAAAACTTATGAAAGATATAAAGACGATCAAAATATTTCAATGGAAGTTTGCAAGTTTAAAAGAAATACAAAGTTAATTTGGATATATGTTCAGTTATTGAAGGTGCTTTATCTATGCTTAATAAAGCTCATGCTTCTTAAGTTCTCCTAGTTAAGCTATAAGGATTCCTTTTAGTGATACCTCTAGCTACTTATTAGAAGGTTAGTGCCACTACCTTACTTTTTAAGCAAACTTTGTCGTCTTAGCTTTTCATCAGATTTCTTATTGTAGAATTTTTAGAGAGTCTCATACTACCCTTGAAGATTAAAACTAAGTATCTTATTAAAACAAGTTATTTAAAGTAGATTTTTGGACTCTGAATTCTGCGTTTCAAGTTCTAAGTTCTCGGAGCTATCTTCCCTAAGTTTGAACTATGAAATCTGAGCAGTATGTGTGGGATGGAATTCTTCGAACCTCATTCTTTGGTCGAATCTATCATCTATTTTGACTTCTTCTTCTTGTAGTGATAAGTTGATATTTTTATCGTCAAATTCTAGATTGAAGTTGCCCTCTATCTCATCATCTTCTTCCCCTTCGAAGGCTATTCCCTTAAAGTTATGGGATCCCTATTCATGCTGGTTTTCACTTCTCAACCTTCTCAGTTTAAGACGAGCATCGTTGCCCTACTTGAACTCTTTGAAGCCTCCTACAAGTGTATGGTGTCTGTGAGGAGAGAGACCCTTTCTAGAGAAGCTCTAATTTTAGGGGGAGTCGAAATCTAGAGGGAGATTAGTGTGAGATTCCTTTTAAAGCTCATCAAATGGTCCTGCTTCAGCTTAGTTTTCCTATCTCGAAACATTATTTTCAAACTGTTAACTATATCATAGAAAAAACAAGAAAAAGTTGTATGCTAAATCTGTTCAAAGTTCTGATAGTCCTATTGCCATTTTTGCAGTTTTTCTTACTGTTTGATTTTCATCAATTCATGAGAGAGCTTTGCTTTCTTAGGATCTGCTTGCTTAAGTAGCTTATCGGTGTTAAGTTTCTTAGAAAGCAAAAGATTTAAAAAAAGAGTCATGTGAAATGACTAAAAGATTTTTGAGAGAGGGGAAGAGTTAAGACTAAGCCCAAAAATAGAATTTTATAGGAGCAACGGAGCAAGATAAGATCAAGAGTTGAGTCAGCCAGAAATTAATATCGGTGAAAGCGATCTCCCATAAGCGGTACTAAATCATGTTGTTGGGTAGATAGTTGTAAGGTACCACAAATATGGGGATAAAAACCATGAAAGAAATTATGTAGAGTATAGTCAAAGCCCAAGTCCAATTACTGGTCACTGGAAGGATCATAAGGTAATGAATGAAAACAACAGCGAAGTAGGCTTGAGTTCCCGCAGCCCAGAGATCTCCGTCCCTTCCATCCTTATATATCAGATCAAATTTATGCATATTACTCATTTTAAGATTTTAAGCTTGAATGACCGGCGCTCCAAATATTAAAATTGACTACCCGACGCTTATACAAGTAATTGCGAAGAATTTGTACTTTGAAAAGAGGGAAGTTTGTTAGGCTTCTCTGTACAACTGCGGGTAGAACAAATTTATAACCTCTTTGAGTCTTTCATCATTAGGATTAAGATCTTGTTCTAGTACGGCAAAGGCCATAGGAGCAATTGAGGTAGCTATTGTATTAAAGACTGTCAGATAGTTGTCGTCATAGAATGTCTATCCAGAAAATCCATTATACCACCCAAACCAAAATTATGGCAAGGTAAATATGATATTCTTGTGGAAGAAGAAAAGCATGAAAAAGCTGAGTCTTATACCGCTCCATCTTCCGTGGACGAAAAGTAGTCTTCTCAAAAATTTAAACTAGCCAATAGCATAATCAGAACTACTAGCTGCTTAATAACCCTCTTTACCATAAATACCAACTCCAATATGGGCTTTTTGAATCATATTTACGTCATTTGCACCATCTCCAATCGATAGAGTGACTACTTCTGGTTCACTTTCTTGAATCATTTTGACAACGAGTCCTTTTTGACTTGGAGAAGCTCTACAGACTACAACAGCCTTACACTTCCCTAGAATAGCTAGGAACCTCTTTGTCATTTTCTTTGAATCCATTATCAGTTGGAGACTTTAGCCTTCTACTAGAATTGCAAAATCATCTTCATTATCAACATAATCAAGACCTTTAACTAATCCGAGTCTTGATGCTGACTAAGCTGATCTGTAAATATTGCTTTAATTGATGAGGTATTAGTTCATGTTCATGTCAAAAGAGTTGGGTATAAATTTATTCATGCCTCCCTAGTACTGATTAAAGATTTGATGCTCTCTTAGTAATTATTGAGCAATTAGAGTTTTATCTGGAATCATCTCTTCAAGTCTCTTTCTTATCTTTCTTCTAAGAGTGGGTCTTCGAGCCCAGGATTCGGGAAGTGTATGCTCGGAATGTCTTGACTCATGCTTAAATTCTTCAAGAGCATTGATTATATTCCTTACTTCATACGAGTGAGTATTGTTTAGGCTATCTGGATTGCTGAAAACTGATTATCTTAAATTCTAAGCCTGTTGAGGATTTGGATTGAGAATGAATTGAGTTCCTATCACTGGAGTTGAATGCTATTTCTCTATTTATAGCATTTTAGCCTCAATATCAAATAGCCTTGATCTCGTAGAAGTTTTGGAGTTAGTCTATAGCTTAAAGATAAACATCTTTTCATTGAACATCTTCGAAGAGAACCCTATATTTTCTGCTGTCTCAAGTTTATCACCAGTTAGCATCCACACTTTTATTCCAGCTTGATGCAAATCATCTATAACTTCGGGTACTCCATCTTGGAGTTTATCTTCAAGAGCTGTAGCTCCTAGTAAGAAGAGTTGATTCTCGATTTCATATTCAAGTCTCTCTGCCATATTCTCTACGTTTTGTCCTTCAATTTTGTATTTATCGGCTCCTAGTTTTATATTCTCTAATTGCGAGTTCTCATATTTTGTGGCCCATTCCTCATAGTACTCTCCATCAATAACCCTCATGCCTAGGCATAAAGTTCTTAGACCCTTGGTGCAAAACTTAATAAGATCCTCCTAAGTAGCTTCAAGGAAAGGCTGCTCTATTTTATCACATAGTCTTTCTAAAATAGCTAAGTCTGCTCCTTTAGTGAACAGGATGACATTTTGCGTAGTTTAATCTTGAATAATGACTGTCATCTTTTTTCTATCGCTGTTGAATTCTAGCTTCTAGAGAAGATTGTAGGTTATTTCTCGACCAAAAATCTTTATTTTTATTGAACTTGAAGTCCTATCAACAAACTCATACCACATATATATATTAAATGATAATGAATACCCAATAGACCTAGCAGCTTCTAGAAGAGTTATTTCATCTGGAGATGTTCCTTGATAATGAAGCAAGCCAGTTTTTTAATCCTTCATGATTATAACATCATGACAGAGTACCACACACAGCCAGAAATAGTTTAAGAAGTCATTTTGAGAATGCAGCTTTATAATTTCCTTGCCAGAGTATGAGTTGCCAAAGTTAATCTCTTCATTGAGGAAGAACTTATTTACGACCAGTAAATCCTTAATAATCAATATGGGGTCTGCATTTTCTGGCACTTTTTTGGCTTAGCCTTTGGGATCATCTTTCTTTTGAAGTCCTTCTCCAAATTCAAGATCTAGATCTATGTCTTGATGGTCAATGAGGTGCTCTTTGCTCTCTTCAAGTTGCCTTAATGAGTTTAAGTTTAAGGTGTCCTCCTAAATATTCCTTTCCTCAATACATACTCGTAGTCTTCTTCTTTATAATCCTCATCATAACACACCGATCCAATTGAGCAGGCCTTAAACTCCATCTAGTTAGAAGTCAGTGTCCCAGTCTTATCCGCAAAAACGTATTTCACAGAAGCCAACTCCTCATGCAGAGTCATACTTATAGGTGTGCAGGGCTTCATAGAAGCGCTGCAGTACATTTCCAAGTCCCATGAGAAGAAAGGGGTCTGCATGAACTTCACTAATTCGATAGAGACCACCAAACTTATAGGAATAATTGTGTTGAGTAGAATGTAATACTTTCCGAAGGTTGATACACCTTCAAGAGCGGGACTAAGAAAAAATAATAAGAGAGGTATTGTCCCCCTTTGAGGAGCTAATTTCTTAATAAAACAGGTAGTCTGCCTTTCTTGTAGAGCTTCCGCTAACCATCTGAGAATTATTCGAAGTAAAGAAGCCGGAGAAAATACTCATGATACCTGAGAAATATATTAAATAGCATAATTAATCTAAAAAATTGAAACTATAGCTTTATAGATGCAAATAATCTTCTCACCATGATTAAAACTTTGTTCGATACATATATTTTTTATTGTTCTAAGCAATGCTTATTTTGAAAATAAGTTACTATACTTTCTTAGTCTTATTTTTATCTTTACAACAGAAGTAAAATATCTTTGAATTGAGAACTTTAACAAAAGAAAGGTTTAACGGAAGAAATGATTTTAATAATTAAAAATTTATTCTATAAATTCTCAGCAATATAAGACAGAGGCATGCTTGCAAGATAATTAGATAGACGCAAATAATATTTACCGTCTTTTCTATCCTAGACTATTTATATCTTGGCTCTCCTGAGTTTAACATCAGTTTGGTATCATTTCCAGTATAAACCACTACTCCTATTACCCATTCGGTATTTGATAAGTTGGATCCTCTTAATCCGAGTTGCTTGCTGTCTAGGCGGGCTGATCTCCTCTTAGATTCGATTCCTACGGAAACCGTTCCAAACTGAGGAAACTATTCACTTTCTATAAATCCACTAAACTCATACAAATTCTTGGTCGGTTGCTGAGTGTGAAAATAATTTATGATAGATTTTAAGAACTTAGGCGGAAAATTTATTAAGACCCTTCTTTTATATTGAGTGCTGAACTGGTGCGAGGCATTACTTATGCTTGAGGGCTCTCTCTCCATCGAGAGATGCAGTCTACACAAAGCACTCACCATTGATTGAAGAGCTTAATAGGAGTGCTACATCTCCTGGGAAATACTCCCCATCTGTAAGGTAGACTAAATCTCCACAACTAACATCGGCCCATTTTGTATCTTTGAAACACGTCATTTATTTCCCCAAAATATCGGAGTAACTAGTTTTATCCTACTAACACAAATTTTATTGTGTATCTCCAAGCTTTGCGTTAGTTTAACCAAGTATATCCCTCTAATTTTCTTCCAATTTTGGATTCTCAGATTCATTGTTTTCTTATATCTGAAAATTTTAGGATTGAATTTGATTATGGTTGCTTTCGACATTTATGAATTGATCCTCTAGAGCGAGGGCCAAATTTCTATCGAAAACTCTACAAGTTTTATTATTAGTTACCTTATCATTGACTCTTCTTTTCTAAAATCATAATTAGACGAGGACCACTATATTATAGCAAAAAATTTATATGGAAATAGAAGGGAGTCAAAAGTTAAAAAAATAAGGTGAAAAGAAGTGGCAGGCCATTTTCAGGTTTAGCTTTCTCTATATGTATCTTATATCGTCCTTATACAAATCGTTTTTTTAACTCGAGAATTTTAAAATGCTTTAAATAGGAATTATTGTTTAAGGAATAAAGATATCTAAAGTCTCCCTTCCTCCTCTAATATCCTTACATAATCCTCAAATGCCTCCCTTAAAAGACTTATGCCTAAAACCAGACCAAGAGGAGCTAACATGGTATATCCGGGCAAAGGAGAGAACTATGGGATGGAGCACAGAACTGTAGAAACCAGAAAGTAAATGTTGCTCACTCTCACAAACTAAGCCATAATACTCTTTGGGAAGAAAGTCAATCTATGAAGGAATATTGATAAACTTATCAGGCTTACAAATTATACTTAGTGGTCTAAATTTCGTTAGTGATAAACGGATCTTATCTCTTTTTATCAACTACCTTGTTATCGTGCTTCTCATCTATGATAATCTTTAAAAGTAAAGCTATGTATATAAATGGTATAATCTTTCGAAGAGTTTTCATTTTCTCTGCTTTTAGTCGATCCTTCTTTTCTTTTTGAGTTATATAGTCAAGGCAGTAAAAATAAATTTCTAAATTGATGGCATCTTTGTTTTATCGGCTTTTTGTTATGCCTCTGTCTCTTTTTGTCTAAAATTTGATTTAAAAAAACTAAATTTGAGAAATAAGTTATTTTTGTGTGAACTTTATTTACCTTTTTCCGACTTCATTAGCTTCTCGTTAAAGTTATTGCAAAAAAATTATATAGTTGGGAGTTTAACGAATAATTGAATTAAATTTCATTTTTTAATAAAAAAGATAAAACCATTTGAACATTTTTTAATTTTAATTAGCTATGATTATATTTGAATTAGCATAGAATATATAATCTTATGTTTATGGCAGCAGTAAAGGATAAAAGTTGATTATATACATGTCTTACAGATAAAACTAAAGATGTTTATTACATTTACCATATTTAACTAAAAAAGAGCATTAAATTAAATACGAAGCTACCCCTAACTTATTTAGTTTGGCTAGCAATCAAGGGAGACATCATTGAGCAAATAAGTATAATTTAATAAGCATAACAACTCTACTACTCTTTAATTAATTTAATTTAAAATCTATTTTAACTAAATTCTAAACCATAATACTATGATCAACGATTCAATTATAGGCTCTATACAACTTTATAAGTAGACTTAAATTATCAGGCTTATTTTAATAAGTGAAAAAATAACAAGATTTATAAAAATAACTCTGCTTAAAATCCTCATCAGAAGTTATTGTTATCAAAAAGTGAAAATATAAATTTAATTTTGATTTTGAATCAGATACTACTACCTCTCCGTTATCTCATTGATTAATTTAACATCACTTCACTATTCGCGCACTCACAAACATATTATCAAATCTTGTTTTAAGATTATCTTTATCACAATAGATTAATTGAAGCATGCATACCAAAGTTCCAGCAAAGAGTCTTGGCAAAAGAAAACTCACGTCATTACGCGAGAGAAAGGCCTATGTGTATAATTATTTTTCCATTTTGAGAAAGGTGGGAAAAAATTCCAAGTTGGATAGTTTTATTGTTGCGAAAGAAGATCAAGTCACGAAGGATGATGATGAGAGTGGATCTTAGCAATCATCAATGATGAATGTAGTAAAATTAATCTCCCTTGATTCTCATTAAACTCATTAAAATAGGAGGGAAACAATGGATCTATTTAATAAGCAAACGGGAGAAGCAAGCGCGTCAGGACTGTGACCGATTACAAGAGGATGTATAGTCCAGAGGGGTACTCTGAAGATGAGGACTTTGAGCCCAGGTGAGTCGCGCAATTCGCTAATCCTTTACAATTCAACTTAATCACCAATGTAGAAATCAAAAGAAAACTAAGAAAAGAGAACTCAAGAGAAAGCTTAAGGTAAAAAAGGGAGGCAGGTTTAATAACTATGAAAATATTGGCGGGCAAACAAAGGGAACCAAGCCAGACATCCGCAAGGTGTTGGATGGTGTGAGTATCTTCGACTTGATCATCCCATGGAAAGAAAATAAAGAGGCTGCATCATCAGCGAATGGTCCAATCAAGAAATCGTAATCGAGTGGCTCGACAACTACTCAAACATCTCTCTCATCTTTCCTCCAGTTAAATAAGCGCGGTAAGCTATTAATTATTATAAAACCCTTAAATTAGAGACTGCTGCTACCAAAGGTGATACTAAGAATGGTACTGCAGCCTCAAATGGGAAGGCTAAAGCACAGCCAGATGACCTCATAGCTAAGGGGTTAGCTTAAGTTGTAAACCCGAAAGAGGGGGTGGCCAAAACTAATTTTGACAAATATGCAAAGAATGTGGAAGCCATTCTGATCAACCCAAACTGGTCAACAAAACCTGATAAGAGCGGAAAGTCCAAAGGAGTCACCGTCGAAGATTTTAAGAAACTGAACTTCTCCAAAGATCTTATGATAGATGGATTAGTCTTTGTGTGGGTAGAAAAGGAAATCATCCTTCCCATCATTAAGTTCTTCGAATCTCAAAGTCTGTTCTATGTCGAAAATGTTTGCTGGGTAACTCTTGATTAAACCAAGAGAGCTGGTAAGTCATGATGTTTTTTTCTTATTATATATAATAAATGCACCTCATAAAACTTCCGAGGCCTATTAAATCTAAACTGAGTTATAGAGGTCGATGCTTCCAAGAGTATTGATGTACATCCTGCCTTTTTGCGTGAGAAGTATGACTACATCAACAAGTCACATAAAACCTTGTTGATGTTCAGACGCATGCACAAGAAAAATGGAAACCCTCTTGAATTGAGACACTAGCGCACGTGCGACGTAGTTTTTGACTTTGTCGACACATCAGTGCCAAACTATAAACCTAATGAATATGTCTACAAACTCATCGAGACACTCCTGCCCAAGGCAGCAATTGATGACGAGAAGAAGCATATCAGACTAGTTGAATTGTAAGTTCCTACTTGCTGATGTAGACATACTCTTAAAATCTTAGCCATTATTGGCTCCTGTATTATAAATACTAAGTTCTGGGAAGACATATTCTTTAAAGTAAAGTAAAGTAAAATTTAAGGAATGCAAATAATAATCAATTTAAAAACTAGCACTTATTACAGTACTAGTTAGTAAATCGTACTATTATCCTATGCAAAGACATATTCTTAATATCTTATGTAGATGGGCGCATGATCCTACTCCAAGAAAGGGTTGGATCAAGTTTATTGAGTGATCTAGGCAAACTTTGTTATGAATTACGAAGAAGGTTATATTTCGCAATTAAAGTAACAATTTTGAATTGATATTAGAACAGCAGCCAATTAAGCACAGTTGCTGTTCCAAGAATCAACGTATAAATACTACCAAGGAATAGTAGTCAGGTCACTTAATTAAAGTTTGAGAGAAAGAGTTAATTTATTTATATCTAATCGTTAACTTATCTCTACTATGATTAATATTTTTCCATTTTTTCCTTTAAGAGTATTTAGCTTGTATGGTGGAATAGTGACTTGAAGAAGAAGCAAGAAAGCTAAGTGGAAAGTTCTACTTTATAAGAAAAGCCAGTTACTTCGGATTAGCAATCATTATGGGACAACCCTCTAGAAAAAGCTAAGGACTTAAACTTGAATGACATCTTCTAAGATGATCCCTCACTTAGAAATAAGTTTAAACCTCAATTACCTGAAGGAACTGAAGAAACTGAAAAGCCAGCTACAGTTTACGATTATTTCGACTCGAAAGCACATCAGCAGAAATCTGTGCAGAAAGACTTTGTAGACCCATCTAAAAAAGGCTTTGACATTAGACAATTTAGATTGAAGTAGGCTTCTCTCAGACAGCAAGAAGAAATTAAGAAAAAGATGGGGAAGGGGAGGTAACTACAAGCAGTAGGTTAGTTCAACACTTAATCTATGGATGAGGGCTATGGGATATAAATGATGAATATGAGCCTTGATAGAGCTGACAAAATTCAGGTGGATGCCTAGAAGATTATTGAAAATTTCTAAAGTGAGGAGGTTGCTCGCTAGGACGAAGAGTATATGTAGGATCTGTCAAGGAAGAATTTTGCTTTTGGAGGGATAAGTGTTAAAGAAAGAATTTAAAGAAGGAAGAACTAGAGGTTAGATCATTAAGCAGACAAGATTGATAAGATTATCGCTAAAAAGAAAGGATAGGGAGATGATGATGAGGAAGAAAGAAGGCAGTGATTCCGATGATTCAAATTAGAATCTCAAAAGATAGAGAACTAAATGACTAATTAATTTTAAGCTAAAATGATAATCAGTTTTATGATCAATGGGAAGATAATTTTAGATTTGAGCGGATAATAGAGAAGATTCATTATAATTAAAATTAGTATATCTTTGATCTTGAGCCACATGGAATCCTCAAAATTACCTTTCTTTGTGAACACAGAAGAACTCGACCAACTTCTTAAGGATGATTAGGATTTGAAACTATTCGACTGCTCTCAAAATTCGAGCCCAGATGAGGGAGATCCTATACTGAACTTCCATGCCAAGCATATTCCTAGGTAAGGATTAGTCTGGCATTTATATGAAGAGAATTATGTCAGAGAATCTTCTAAATTTTGTGAATAAGCATCTCAATAAAATAAATTACAATATTAAATTTCATCATTTTAATTAAAAATAGTTTAATGATGTAGGGCTCAGTATATGGACTTAAGATATCTGAGAGACATGAACTCGCCTTATCCAAACATGGTACCCCCTATTCCTTTGTTCGCCGATGCTATGAAGAGGCTTGGAGTCAAGCTCAGCTCTAGAGTTGTACTTTATGACTCTAAGGCAAATTTCCAAGCAACCAGAGCTACTTGGCTACTTAGATCTTTTGGAATTCTTGGCGCTCAAGCTCTAAATGAATATCTTATCCTTTTAAATAAAAATGGAGGACTAGCCAAATGGGTTTCAGAGGGAAGAAGTGTCACCTCCACTCCTAATATTGGCACAGCAGATGATTACGATTTCAAATTCGACAAGACTAACTACATCAGCTATGAGGAAATAACTGATCTAGAGAAGAGTGGCTCAGAAGGTACTCTGATTCTTGATGCGAGACCACCTGCTTTGTTTGAGCAGGGCCACCTACAAGATGGCCACAACATGTTCTTCAAGAACTTTTAAAATGCAGATGGCTCTGTTAAGACTCCAGAAGAAATCAAATCAGTTCTGCAAGCAGCAAATCTAGACGCCTCTCAAAAGATAGTCACATAGTGCCAAGCAGGAAACTCTGCCACCTATCTATACGCAGCACTATCTCATGCAGGCTTTCCAGAAGTCAGAGTCTATGATGGCTCTTACTCTGAATATGTAAGTTTTCCCATTTTTATGTCAGCTTTGCTTAATTTGCTTATAGTCTGCTAGAAAGGCAAACGAAAACAAGCAGTGACAAATTTTGCAGAGATTCACTCAAGATTTCATATTCTTTATCATTAATGCAAGATTATCTCTTTCATCTATTTTAAAGGAAAAAATCTTACTCATCATCTGAAGACTCATCATTATGGATTTTCTATTTTAAGACTTCTAGTTTTTTACTCTCCTCACATTTCTTGATAACAAACTGCTCTAGTTTTAGCATCAGGAATTCAGAGAGAGGAGCTGCTTATACCCTATGGAAGATAAATAATTTATGGGGCTTGTGAGAAAGTGGTTTCGTTACTATGCATTTATATAAACACACTTATAAATGCTGACATCTCTGTCTTCATTTGAATACTTGACCTCAACTCTGCCTGGAAGAAATCTTTGATAGGTCTGCTACTGTAACTTTTCTCGACCCTCCTCATTTGTTAAAAGTATCTTTTCATAGAATTGGCAATCAAAGAATTTGCCTTGACTTCTTGAATGGGTTTCGCTTACATTTTTAATTTATAAGTGTCTCTTATCAGCACACTCTGAATTAAGCCTTGCGATTATGGATTTAAAAGAATTAAATTTAATAAAAGTTAGCAATATTAGAACTTTGACAGTATAATTTAATGCACACAACGTACAAGTAGCTTACAATTGACACTTCAATAAAACAGCCCCTTTTCGCTCAACACGAAAATCAGGAGCTATCTTCAGCACTCATGCCTCCCATGAAGCCAAGTGGTCTGGGCTTTGGCCACGCTAGCACGCTCCCAACGAGGATGTGCTTGTCTCCGATGCTTACTGTCTCTAATATGGACTCTGACCTCATGCCTCACAAGAGGACTCTTGATAAGGGCAAAATTGTTCACTAAAAGTACAGCTTAACACTTTTCATAAAATTTCCACTTTTAATGTTGATAAGCAATAATATCCTGAGAGGAGCAGAAATTTCTATGCAAATGGAAACATTGTCACCTTTTAAACCTTATAAAGTCAAAAATCTTAGACAGTTCTGTATTTAAAAGCTATTTAAAGAGTATACATATCTATTAAGTTCGATAGATTAAGGTAAAAGGATGTAAGTGGCAATAACTCTCAGAGTGATGCCAACAGTAAATTGAAGGAGAAGAATGATAACTCAAGCAGCAATCAATTCTCGAACTCAAATTAGAGTGGGTTAAAATCTCATAATAACATCTCTCAGGGAGACTCAAGTTCAACTACGAAAAGGCTCGGAATGGGAGGGGCACACAGTGGTCTGGGAGGTATCTGCGGACTTAGCCAATCATCAAAAGTTTCGTCTCTCCATTCATCCAGCTCCAAGCGGGACTCCTTCAGGAACAAGTTAAAAGGTACGTGACTAAGTGCAATTTAGCTGGTTTAGGGCATTATTTAACCCCTGGTTAGGAGCAGAGCGTGCATTATTCTTTCACTCTTTTTAAACTTGCGTTCTAAGGATGAATATCCCATTTTAATTTTACTAGTTAGAGCACTACCACTACCACTATCAAATAATTGCTACTTAATATCCTCCTCCTTTTACATAGGATAATAATTCGGTTTCTTAACTAGACTGTAATAAGTGCTGGTATTGAAATTGATTATTAATTATATTCCTCAAATTTTACTTTACTTTACTATTCTCCTCCTTTAATGCAGTTGGTTAACAATCTCTGATTTTATAGGTAACCTAGTGATCAAATAAGCCTTCAAGGAAATTCATTATCAGCTTATTAGTATATATGTATGTTTATATGTATGTATTTAAACCAACAATTTCGAACAAGGGACATAGATTTAAGTAGTGCGACTCAATGGCGGAAACCCCCTCTACACTGAAAAATACTTTGAGGAGCAGAGTTTGATGAGGAGTGCCTTTCATTAAAATTACGAAGAGGGAGAATATATTGGAGAGGTAAGTTCAATTATAAAAAAAGGATGAATTTTTGTCGATTTTTATCAAGCTTGAAGATTGTTATTGCATGAAGAGATATTTAAATAGCCTACAGAGGTACCTAAGATATTAAATATAGGGACTTGCTGCGACGGTCAGCAAATGCAAAAGTAAAAAAACCGGCGAGCTGCTTGCGGTTAAGGTTATGAGGACAGATGACGAGGAGAAGCTTATGGCTGCTCAAAATGAATTTACATATTATAACTACTACAACTTTACTTAATTACTTAAATGAATTCTCCTTACTGAAAGAAAGCAAGCATCCCAACATAATAGAGTTCAAGGAAATCTTTTTTGAGAATATAAGAAATACAATTTACACAGTTATGGAGTTCTTTGACAGCGTCAGTTTGCAAGAATTCATTCATAAAAATGGACCCATCAAAAAGAGTAAGCATTTTCTATCGAATAAATAGCTAAATTGATCTAAACATTTTAAATAAAATTAATAAAATAATTAAGAAATTAAAAATAAGGATATACATTAAATTACTCTGTAACTTAGAAAAGGAACTTTAAAAGATTACTTAGTATGAGAGATACTTTTAAATTTTCATTCTATCTCATCTTTTTAATTGATACCATGTTGCATAATGGAGTAAAATTAATACTGATTGGTTTTTTATAGAAAAGAGTTTCGTGTCTATTGCAAGACAAATATTAGAGGGTCTTGACTACTTGCACACCTCGCTCGGAATTAGCCACAGAGATATCAAACCAGACAATATTTTAATTCAAACTCGCACTGATCTTTCTCGAAAAGTCACCTACAAAGTCAAGATATCATAATTATTCCATTAAATATAAGTTATACTTGATTGATATGCGATTTTAATGTGGCAAAGAAGTTCAAAGGAGACAAGAGTATGATGACTTGAACTGGTATTGAATAATGGTAGGCCCCTGAAATGCAAGGCAGATAAAAATATACAGAGAAGGTTGATATGTGGATTAAAATAATATTTTATTACACTTGTATGAAATGGAGTGCAGGGTGCGTATTTTATTACATGCTAACTGGTCATTGCCCCTTTAGCACTTCTAACTTAGCTAAAATGATCAATTAAAAACTAAATGGTGAGTTCAATAAGTTCATAATAACAATTATATGACTTGAATTGTGAGAATTGGGAGCCTGTAATGAGGATTCTCAAATGAATTCGTAAAAAATTTATCTGCCTATAAATTTGATAGATATACAGTTGTCATCCCCTGCAATTCTAACTTAGCTAAAATGATCAATTAAAAACTAAATGGTGAATTTCATTTTTTCATTTTGCTTGTTGTGAGATTGAGCCTGTAGACGAGGATTCTCAGAATCTCATCTATAAAAATTTATCGGCCTATAACTTGATAAAGAAAGTTGATCAATCCTGACGCTGAATAAAGACTTAGCGCCACTCAAGCGTTAAGTTAAGAAATATTTTCCATGGAGACCAAGATAAAACCACTTAGTATCTGCAAATCTAATTTCAGTGGTCATAAATCTAGTAAAATATGAAAATATAGCAAAGTATAATAATTCAAAATTAAAATGTGCTAGACTTGTCATAAAATTTTCAAAAGGGTGGTCGGACGAAACTAAAAGTTGGATGTCTTTATCTGGTCCATGAGAATTTTCGTCATATTTTTGAACGTTATGCCCTTCTATAACATGAATTTTGTAATAGCCCTATTTATCTTTCATTTAGTTTTAGGAAATGAACGAATGGATTGAAAATGAAACTGACAAGAAAATCATTAAAACCATTTTCAATTTAGTAATGGTACTTAACCTCATAGCCTATATCAAAGGATCATTCAGAAGACCTAAGCCTATTCCTATGGTAAATAAGAGCTAATTTAATGAATGTTTCAGATGGCTGAAGGCGATCCAGATTCATTCTGCAGACAGTGTAAAAACTGGAAACCTGACAGGACTCATCACTGTTCAATTTGCAATATTTGCGTACCTAAAATGGATCATCATTGCCCTTGGTTAGGAAACTGCGTTGGCTATCATAATTTCAAAGACTTCTTCCTCTTTTGCTTCTATCAAGCTGTAAAATATATGGAATATTACATCTCTTTTTAGATTATTGGTCTACTCTATACTATTCAGATGGTTAAATTTGCTTTCTTCAGACCAGAAGAAGACACTCACGAACTCTCGAGTCTTGGAACAGGCTTCTACTATGCAACTCATATCGTCTGTCTCCCTATCGCATACTCACTAATATTCTTGACTCTGAGTGTACTTTTACAAATTTACAATAA
The DNA here is from genome assembly GCA_027382625.1 of Tetmemena sp. SeJ-2015. Taxonomy (NCBI): domain Eukaryota; phylum Ciliophora; class Spirotrichea; order Sporadotrichida; family Oxytrichidae; genus Tetmemena; species Tetmemena sp. SeJ-2015. The sequence continues at coordinate 135,002 of JAJKFJ010022172.1, read as the reverse complement.
TGTCACCTCACTTGAGAAATTCCATGGTATTCAAACTAACTCCCTTGCTTGCGGGTCATTTGATCACCACAACTACTTAAAGCCAAACCCATATGACATGACTTGGTTCTAAAACATGAAGCAAGTGCTTGGGCCAAAGATAGGACTCTGGCTTATTCCTATTAGCTCTGAAATGGAGGGTGGAGGTAACTTTTATCCTAAAATACCTGATTTGGAGTTGAGAGATCTTAAATTATTACTCAAAGACGTTTCCTAGGCTAACAAGACCTAAATTATGGCTGATGAATTGGAGAGTGACCCTCAAGAATATGTTCAGAAGGCACTTAAGAAATATGCAGGGGAAACTTTCATTCTGAGAGGAGCTACGCCCGAGGAAAATAAAGTGTTTACTATTTCAGAGTGAATTTTATGTTCATTTTAAATTCTTGGCTTTTATCATATTACTTAAAAATAGTGAACATCTTTAGAATTGTCCTTCTGTTTCATTACTAACTGATGCAAATGGTACTGTTTAGTACAGCTTTCCAGTTATGAAGAATAATTTGCCATACCAAGTATCATTTAAGATCAATAATCAAGGCTACAAGCAAACTTAAAGAGTCATTTAATTTGGAGGAATGATATACGAAAGTGAGAAACAGCTATAAGCCTATCTGACAAGATAAAACTCCCCAGATCTTCAGTCTTACTTCAAGGGGAGAATAGTAGACTCTCTTTATTATCAGCCTATTAACGATGTTGATGTACTAGTTTTCCAAGGAGGAAATGCTACAAAACTTTATTCTTAAGCTCCCGCAGCTATAATTAAACCAGATATCACAGGCTATGTAGAGGTCTTCAATTTATAGTCAGGGCAGTATGTAATGATGGTGAATGACTCTTCAAATGACTTTATGCAATTTGTGGAATCAGCAATTTTATTATCTCATTTTAATTTTCCTCTATGGAGATTAAACTGGTATGAGAAACCATAAGAGAGACTTTTACCTTAATTCTAAGGTAGGCTAAAACTATCAAATGAGACTGGTGCTTTCCTGGGCTCAAAGTTCAGCAACATCTTTATAAAAATAATTTATCTTAAAGAGACTTGGACTTATTCGTCGATTTTAAGTTAAATGAGAAATACTAGTGCTCAGTCGGATTCTATAACCCGCTTTGTCAAGGCACAATAGGAAATTTTGATTCTCAGAGCTCTCAAACTGACATTAAAAATGCAGAGACTCTCACTTTCAATGCTATAGGAGATTACAACTACCTTATATATGTAGGTGAGTATTTAGATAGAAAAGTCCTAAAGCAACCTCAAATATATGATACTGAGGCCAGGATAGACTTATACATAAAGGGTCTGGACTTTGGAGCTGTAGCTAAATTCAATGTCCCACAAGATAAAACATCAATAAGTCAATCTACTAAACCTAATTATAAGATAAAATTATGCTAGAACGAAAATATATAGCTTTACAAAGCCAATGAGATATTGGGGCGTTTTCTGTTTTAATGGGGGACTGACCCTAAATAAAATTCAGTCATTAAGCTACTTGAGCAATGAGAGACCAACTTTATCTCTTTGCAACTCAATCAATGAGGTTTGAGATTATTACTTTATTTCTTACTTTTTCTTACTCAACTATTTTACTATTCCCTTTTGGAGAATTTTTAATAAAGCTTATTGAGTAAAGAAAATTCTCATTTGATTTCGAATGAAACATCCTTAGTGCTTTCTAATCTTTTGATTAACTCTTCATAATTTCCAGTTTCCTTGCACATACCATTTTTAATAAAGAATGCCTTTGTGCAGCCCAAAATAAGTCTTATATTGTCAGTTGCTCTCCACACCTCTGCGAATGAAGGAGTGAATTACACTATTCTCATTTCTAGCTGCATTATAAGAGGCATATCAGTGAAAGCCATATGTCCCATATTCTTTAAAAGAGCAAGCAAGTTTCTAGGTTCTAGTTTTTTATTATCGAACAGCTGAGCTGTCAATCTCCAATTCTTTTCAACGTTAGCTTAAAACATTTCTGAAGTGACTGTGCAATGAGGGACTTTAACCTGAACAGCTCTACTAGCTATTTCTTCACTGATTGGAGCAAGCCAAGGATCCAATGAAATTACTCTCTTCACTCTGTCATCCTTTGAAGAGAAGAGGATTGCACTTGTTGCACCTAGTCCATGTCCAGCAACCGTTAATTGATCTAGGTCAATCGAAACTTCCTAACCAAGCTAGCTCTAGGTCATTACAATTAGCTCATCAACCAAATTGCTCAACTCTCTTTATCTCACTCCAAGCCTTGTTACGATAGCATTGTTGTCTCTCATGTCAAATGCCTTGTAGTATTTATGTGCTTTCTAATCGGAATAGTGATGAAGTGATGTCCCATCATTATGCTCAATTGTGTAAACCACAAATCCTTAACTTGCCAAATCCTTGCAGAGTGTAGAGAATGTTGACATCGTGTTACCTACGCCATGAGAAAACACGATTGGAATGAATTTTCCTTGATGCTTGTCGCTCTCTGGAAGTTTTACTAAAGGAGCATCTACCAGCACCTTTTGCTTGACGCTTTAAAGGAAATAGAATGGAGAAGCTGGAGGAATATCCGCAGCGAATTTCATTAAACCTTTGACCATATGGGGACCATCATAAGCCCATAGCATGTCCTTGTATTTCTGTTTGTTCTCTTTTTTGTCTACTGGATAGTAGATGAGGACTCTATTGTTGGACATTTTTGTGACTGTCTCTCTCACTCCAACTGTATGTCTTCCTGAAGGAGCGTAAATTATACTCAATCCAGAAATATTAAGTATACACTAAACCTATGTTTAGCTTTAGTAGTTTTCAACGGAGCCAAAGAAATAAACTAGCATCAAGGAGGAGAGACAAGTCAAGTAGTAATAGAAGTGAGAAAGATCTACCATAACTGGAAAGATAAGGGTGAATGTATAGAATGCAAAGCCACTTATCAGAGGCCACAAATGTATTTTAAAGCCTCGATACCACCACATCATGATGATGGTGAATAGCACAAAGAAGAAAACTGCTAGTTCAGTCTCAATTTCGAGAGGTCCACCCAAGAATAGCAGACAACACTGGATGAAAGTAGATGCGAGAGTTATTTTAAAAAATAATAAGATCAAATATAAATTAAAATATAATAATTATGTACTCTAAGATTTGAGAATTAGCTGCAAGCTTCTTTACCATTTATAATTAACCTATTATAAGCAAATTTTGACTTTTGACTTTTCAGATTAAAAATGCTTGACAAAAAGTTGTTGATAAAATTTCTCAAGATTTGAATAAATTTTTATTTGCTGTCATGTAATCACTTAAATGTTACTATAATAAATCTTCTTATAAAGTTATTTATTTAAAGTGATACCACCACATATATTAGATCTAAATGCTTAGCTATCAATATCATCTCTATTAAATTTGAAAAGTCTGAAAGTATTAAGATTTATAGTTTGCGAAAACAATAACTATATTTTGTTCATGAAGAAAAGAGAAACTCGTTTAGATCCTTAATTTCTCTCTCCTTCTCCAGCATTTCTCTCTTCTACTACGCAGGGGAACTTACGTGAAGATCGAGTGATTCTACTTTTATAGGGTTTTATTTAGTTATTGATCTTAGTAAACATACATAAATTAGCAGCAGATATTTTCATTATATAAGAGTAGTAGCATATAAGACTGATTTTCTTGCTCAATATCTTCCTTCTTGAATTATTAACTATTCATTTATCTGATTTTAAGGAGCGACCTATCTGCAAAAATAAAAGTAGACAACTAAGGGAGAATTAATTTCAGTTTAGAATGGGTCTATCTTCGTGATGGAAACTGAACTCTCTACTTTCTAGACAGACAGCTAGCACGAGCTCTAATTGCTTTTCTTAGTTTTGTTGCTAACGGTTTCAAACCCACCGGCGAATGCTTCACCCACACTCAACTAAATTTAAGTTCTACTTTTTATTGCGAGATCTTAAATTAATATCCTTAATTTAAATTGTGACTGAGAGTGCTGTTCTTTGGAGTACTGTTATTAAATGAAAGCAAAAAATTGAGTATAGAAATTTATTTTGAGAGGTGTAAGAAAATCTGTCAAGTGCAATTTAGGGACCATTAGGTATCTCGAGTCGCTCTATTGGCCTAGCCCTCTTAGTATTAAACTTGGAGGGTATGTGAGGTTTGAGGTACGACTTCTTGTGACTTTAATTAAGTGAGTGCTCTTTCACAACACTTCCTAATGGCGATGAAACCTGATCGTGAAAGGAGTGATTTGATTTTACATCTGAGTGTTGTCCACTGAATTGATAACGAACAGCGAATAACTTTACAGTCATTTTGCGGAGATATAACTTGCAATCTAAGAGACTAATAAGATAAATTTATTTTAAAATAAAATTTTAAAAATTCGTATCAATCGCATTTGTAAGTAAATTTCTCCATTTCAGTGGCATTTCTGATAGCTAAAATACTTTATCCTTGTTTATTTAATGTTGAAATAAGTTTAAATGCGTTTTTTGGCTTTGAAAAAAGCATAAAGTCGATTCTAACTAAATTAATAATTTTACACTATCATTTTCCCCTTCTTAATTTCCGCTTTACCTTATTTTAAATTTTATTTTCAGAGATAATCAAAATAAACTATTAATCATCATCAGTGACTCATTTAGCGTTATGTCTTATATAAACATTAATCATGGAGAAAGTCTCTAGCAATATTTAAGACACTAGCCCCTCATAACAATCCAAGAAGAGCCACTTTTAGTCTAGCAGAAGCTAAATATTTAATTTCCTTTATAACTTAGAGAGACTTACATTTCTGATTTAAATTATTATTAAGAGAAGCAACAAACGGCATCAATCAAGAAGTATAAATTACTCAAAACTATCGGAAAAGGATTTTGCTCCAAGTAAGTTCCAACCTTAATTATACTCCTCGCCTACTTTCTATTATAAAATGTCTTTTATAGGGTCAAGCTGGCAAAATCACTCGAGAACTAAAAATTCTATGCTATCAAAATACTCAAGCGTCACAAGGTAGAGTAAATAAATTTGAAAGCTTTCAAGAAGATTCTCTCCAACGAAGTGTCACTGATTCAATCCATGGACCATCCCAATATCATAAAGCTAGTGGAGTACAATTGCGAGGGAGAGATAGTTATTAAACCCAGTGGCAAGGCGATTTAAGTTTTCTTTATTGTGCTTGAGTTGGTCGAGCAAGGAGATCTCTTCTCATTTATTAAAGCCAAGTATAACAAAGGTGGCTTCAATGAAAGATTTGCGCGTTTCTACTTTTTGTAGCTGCTTACAGTCATAGAATATTTGCATAACACTGCAGGCATCGTCCATCGAGACTTGAAGCCAGAAAACTTATTGCTGAATTAAAAGTACGATCTGAAAATTGCCGACTTCGGATTGTCCTCGAAAAAGGAAGGAAACTATGGCTTAGGGATTCATTACACTCAAGTGGGAACAAGGCAGTATTAAGCACCCGAGGTTCTTGAGAAAAGATCCTACAGAGGAGAGTATGTGGATATTTTCTCGGTGGGTGTTATTCTATTTCTTATGGTGACCGGAACTCTCCCCTACACAAAAGAAGCAAATATTTCTGATGTTCTCTACAAGCATATTTACTAGAAGTAACCCAAGAATTTTTGGAGAGCCTGGCGTTAAGAAAACTAGAGAAAGTAGGTCGATTTGGACGATGCGGCGGCTGCTGATGTTAATGTGTGGAAAAAGTAATAGCTGAAGGAGAGCTAACCTGCCTCTTAAGATGAGCAGTAGTCTTCTCAGTAAGGGACGAAGAGTTTGGGTGATTAGATTTGGTCCGTGTTAAGTTATATTAAAACTAAGATCAAGTAAACATGCAAAATCTGTCGCAACACGGGACACTAATAAGACTAAGCACCTACAGTTGGGGATTCTAAGTATCAAGAAAGCTTATCTACAGCAGAAAATGACGAACAGGGAGGCAAATAAAACTTAGAGAGGAGTCTTTCTAAGATTGGATCTCCGAAATACCAATACGAACTCGCTCCAAAGGTTGATCAAGAAAATAAGGAGGAGGTAGTGGTCAGTGCTAAGAATGACTATTCTTTTGAATTTAAACAGTTAGTACTCTCCATGATGTCTTATCATTTCTATGATCGCCCCTCTGTTAAAGATATAAGAAATCATCCCTGGCTTAAAGGAGATGTGCCCTCACAAGACGAGGTAGTGAGAGAAATGTCTAAGCTGAAAAAGGAATTTATCATAAAGGAGATTCAAAACCAAAGTAGTTATTTCTTGGAAAAGGAGAGGCGGCCTGAGTAAAATCTTCCTAAATCTTTTAAAGAGTACGCAGTCTATTGCTACAAGACTAACAACACTCAAGCACTTTTTAGTAAATCTTTTTTCTTTAAATTTCTATAGAGGGTGTGCTTAAGATGGCATCGCATGTCTGTTACGAGTTTATGAAAGATATTACCACTTGCAGAAGACGAGGAGATCAAAGATAATTAACCTGGAAGGAAAAATTAGCTTAGAGATAAGAGAAAACCAATCGCCCTCTATGGATGTCTAGCGGCATGATTTTCAGAACTTCAAGCTTTAACAGCTAAACTAATCCCCTTAAATAGCAGTAACAGACAAGTGGTTTCAATTCTTAGCTAAGTGGAAACCTGGAAAAGAGATCTTCATCTATCAAAGAGAGCAGCAGCTTCTTCAAATTCCGAGGAAATGCAATGCAACTAACAAATACCTTGGCTAGCAGACTCTCAAAGCCTGATTTTAGCAAGTAGCATATCAATAACCCTAATAGCTCTAATCATTCGCTATTAAATTAAGTTAATGGATTTTCAAGTTAAATAAGTAATCATATGAATTACGAGATGAGCCCCATAAGGAAAAAGACTTCATACGTTGAGAATAGCATCATGGAAGAGGAGGCATCAATAGTGAGAGTTAATGGGTTAAAGAAGCGCAAATTAAAAAATAGGAACTCTGAATTATTTGAAGATAGCGACTGAAGACGCAAAAATTTTGCGGATCATATTCACTAGTGATTAGTCAAATTTTATTATGAAAGCTTCAACTACCAATATAAATTAGGATGAACTATTCTTTGAATTGATTAATTTTAACTCTTCTATTGTTCTTATCTGATGCGTGTGAGGAATTTATCTGGTAGACTACTACTATTTGATAAGCTTAATAAATTTTAACAGTCAAATCTGATTTAAAATATAAATTTGTTTGCAAACAACAAAGCAGCTAACACCATCTTAGTTTATAAGATCTATAAAATTTATTCTGAAAATGAGAACTCATATGCTCTAAATTGTACTCTTTTTTTTAAATCACATTTTGATTTCATATGAACGCGTCAAAGTAGTAAAGTATAAGCCTTAAGGACAAGTGGGGATTGCAATAAGCTAAAGAAAAACCTGCTTTGATTCCAGGGGGCAAGAATGGACAAGAAAGGAAAATTTAGAGAACAGATGCTTCTCTGCCTGAATAAATAGTCTAACAAATCGTGCAGAGAAAATCAGTGGGAGTGAGTGATGAAAATTTGCAAGAAAGAACAAGCTTATACTCAGTCAATCTCGCCAAAATTATTGAAGAGATAACCAGGGAGGAAGAGGAAGAGAGAACTGGCACTCAATAAGTTGACTAATCCCATTAGCCTAACTAGAATGAGACAGGAAGAGAAACTCTAGTTAGTGTAGGAAGCAATGAGTGCTCTACTAGGATAACTTAAAATGCTAGTGTCTTGGATAGCAGCAGCCTCTTAATAGAAGGAAGGAATTCCAACATTAGTCTTTTGGAAGGCTCTCTTTTAGTATCTGATAAAGGAAAGTAAAGCTGCAAATCATAAGTTAAAGACGAATGTTAAGACAAGCCTGTGATTTAAATCCTTTTAAAATTTTGCTCTATTTGCTAGTTGTAGATCCCTGAAAAAGTTTTAAAAAGAGAGCAATAGTCAAAGAAACCCCCAAGTCAAGGAAAAGTCATTAAGACTAAACTTAATAGTGGAAGAAGCAGCGTGAACGCAAATATTAGCTACAAGGGCTGGGGAGAGTCTACTATTTACAATCATAAGTGCAAGATGTTTGATAGTGCCTTCGAAAGATAGATCTTGATAACTTTGTGATTCACAGTAAGGTGGATGAATTCATACTGTTAAGGAATATGAGTCCCATTGATGATCAAAAGCATTCTAAAAAGCAAGGAGTAGGACGGGAGAGTCATGATGTAACCCATAACTCTAATCTAGTGGGAAATCAGAGGCAATACCATCAACGATTAAGTTATAATGAGGACTTGACTAAACATAACAGACTATCTACATTTTAAGTCTTTCATTTATCTAGTGAGGCAGATTTGCAATTTGGAGTAAGGAAAAGAGAGGAGAAGTACAACTCAAAATAATTTGAGAAAGACTGTCGTCTGAAACTTGGAGTCAACAGCATCTAAAGTTAGTTTAACAGATTACTGGGCAGCAATTTATGAAATAATCTTTAATTTTAATTTCATCAGAAGGGATTAAATTCAGACCAACTAGCCAAGATTCTTAAGTTTAATCAACCGAAAGATTGATCGAGATGAATCAAGAGATTTAAAAGCCTCCAACTCTAAATTCACTTCTGGAATTCAAAATAGAGAGACAGTAAAGTTCTAATAGAAACACACAATCAAATGTAAACCAGAACAGTAGCAAGAAACCTTAAATTTAAAGATAGTCTAGCTTAGCTAACTTAAAGAGAAATCATTCAATGTTGAACAATAGCCAAACTAGGCAAGCAACTTAATTCTAAGAGTTCAACTTATCTTTTAAGAAGGCAAAGTAAAGCTAAGATGAAAATAGTAAGCGATTCGCTAGCTCTGGAGGAGGTTACCTAGGATAAAAGAGTGGAAGAATTAGCTGCAAAAAGGTAGTAGCTATATAATCTTAGCATGAAAAGGAACTAAATAAATGATAAATTTTTCAAAGAAGCATAAAAGCAAACTCTTTATTTGTGAATGATGTTAATTATATTTAATTTGTAAATGATTCAAGCTTTAAGATATATATACCATCATTTAATACTTATTGTTGCTTTCATATCTTGACTAAATTCAAGCGATTATTCTAACTGTCTTCATTATGGTTCAGACTTCCTTCTAACATCAAACAGAACTCCGCTATTAGATTGTCCATTCAAGTTTTAGCCAATTATAGTGTTGATCTTCTGACTTGGAATGAAATTTTCCATTCCTAGCAAACCTCCTCCACTTCCAACCCCTCTCATGAAAGAGCTATTAGCATTTTACATAGTCTTTATATCCTCTTCAAAGAATTGCTAGCTTCTTATTGCATTCACATTCCCAGCTATGTTTGTTATATTTACAGAGAGATTATGGTTGCCCATGAATCCTACTATTGGAGGTCCTTAATATCCCATTTAAGTCTTTTGCTTATTTATAGAACCTCCTCCTTGCAGTAGGAGTTCTTGCATTATAGCTTTATTTTTGTCTCTCTTTTTTATGCCTGAGACTCCTCCAACAGAAGTCGGCCTTTGCTGTGTCAGATATATCGCAGCTTGCTACTATTTTTACTAGGCATTCATTTAGGTTGCAGAATTCTAGTTTTACAAGGATATTTGCTGAAGAATTTGTTGCTACTACTAATTTTAGAGCTTGCCTGCTCTTCCTTGAGAAGCATTTTGCTTTTTCTTTATTGAAACAGAGCTCACATCTTCAGGTCTCATTGCAAAATTATTGAGTTTATTTTGCAGCTTTTGCTATTCAATAATACTTAAAACTAAATCATTTATGATGAAAGCAAATGATTTGATTGATACTCTTTCATTAGATACTTTTTCAAATCTTCATAGTTTATCTTATTTTTCTTAGGTTGAGTTAGACTGTCTTGCGTTAAAATCTGTGGTTAGATAGAGGCCTGCCCATTTTCTATCACACTTTAAGAATTATTGGTTTTATTAGTCTTCTTAATGATTAAAGGCTGAGACTATATCGATTACTGATGGGAGGTGAGTGATTGATTATGAGTGGATGGCTGGTTTTAGTTCAAATTTTATTGTAGTATTTTAGAGAGGTTCTCATTTCCGATGTTAAAATTTTTAATAAACATGCAATTTGTTCTTTTGCTTCTGCCCACTGGATAAAGTACGCTACTGCTGTTGACTTTTCGTTCTCTCTTCACTCTTATTGTTTTGAAATTTGCTTTAAGTCGTCTAGAAGTTCTACTGACTCGTGATTTGATTCTAATTTGCTCCTACTAAGATGGGAATAGAATTGCTAGATGAAGCCGAGCCGTTGCGGATGCCTTTACTTGATCTGGGTCTAAGCATTCCTATCCTTTCATTAGAATTCTGCCTCTTGCTAAGAATAGTTCCTACAATCGAAGAATTGGCCGTATCCTTCGAATAGTTTTGCCGATGTCGATCTATAAGGGATTCGTTGAAAGATAGTTCATTGAGATTATTTTTGATGTCATGGAAAATGCTGTTATCAGATTCGTAATTTCTCGTGTTCAAAACTTCGCCAATCGAAGCCTCTATTTACTTAATCGCCTAAGCGAGGTTGTGTCACAAACTGCGGAAGCATTCCTGCTGTGGATGATATCTCCCTATTTTCACTCAGAGATTGGTTAATATATTAATTATAAATGTTGCTATTCCTTGACTTCTAGCCGCCTTAATTTCTAATCCTCATAAAGCTACTACTTTATTCAGGATCCATAGCTCCAACAATGTTATTGTAGGCTAATTAGGCTGCTTAACCTGTGTTGATACTACCTTAGTGAACTATACTTTCTCTGTTTTCTTTAGAACTGGATAGGGCTTCCCTTCGAGATGAACTGAAGTCCGTTTTGTTATTAGTAATCTCCTTTTAAGGCACTTTTCCCTAACATCATAGTCATCAACGTCATCTTGTCAACTCCCACGTCTTTGCAAAACTTCTTCATGACTTTTCCAAACTTCATGATTTTCCTAATCTTCTCTTTGTTAATGCCTTATAAATGATTTGTGGTGTTTTCAATGCTGTTGATTGTTGCACACTAGACTAATTATGGCTGATACCATTAAAGAGTGGAGAACTGGCTTCTGGTTTTATTTGCTTGAGCAGCTTTCTAACTGTTTGCTTTGATGATTTGATAACGATTGGTGAGAGTTCAACCTTAAGATTTTGGAGTCTTTTGATTATCGGCTGAAATTTATTGTTCTCGATACCTAGCAAGGGTTTTATGACCTCTAGAACTTCTTCAGTTGTAGAGTTTTCAGGCTAAATTATTTCTCAAAATTTGAATTAAAGCTTACAATAGAAGTTGAAGATGGTGCATGATGCTTTTGATAACTTAACAGTACATGGTTTAGCAATGGACAATCGCTTGGTAGAAATGTACTTGCAACCTCGAGTGATTTCGCATGCCAGTACTCTGACTCTTTAGTTTTGATTGTTATATCAAACTGCTAGAATTGACTTATTTCCTCTTTGATTGAGATTATGAATCTTATTTCAGTAGAAATACAGAAGTACGCTACGATCATGAAGCTTACCTAAGCAAATGATTTATAACTAAAATTATTGCTTACGCTCTCTAAGAAGGCATCTCGAGTTATTTCTTACTCATTCCTTTTGTGATTTATTAGATCCTCATGCTGAATAGGACTTATTTGCATGATGTTGCCTATGTTCAAAGAAGTAACCCATTCAGATTGGTTTAGAAAGCCGAGCATGTGTCGCATGTCCAACAAATTTAACTCCGAGCTTTCTCTGTCCGGACTATCAAGTCTGTTTTACTTATTTTTGCTAATCGATCGCTCTTTTTTAAGATAATTTTCTCTAATTCTCTCGGTCTTAAAAAAATTTAAAAAAAACTAGATAGTCAAATCATCAGAGTTGACATCAACCTCTGAATTAGTTTAAGTTTCATTTTTTTCTTCAGACTGCTGCTTCTTAAACTAAAATATATAAACCTATTTGTACAAATGCTTCTTTCTCATCTTAACTAGTCTTTTATATAGCTACTTGTAAATAGGCAACAGTTTCTTAGCTGATCTCTCTATGATAGATATCGATTCCTCCAAGTGGTTATAAAAGGCCTGTCTCGTTTAATACTATGATGCCGAGTCAATTGAGTGGTTGAGCTTTTCCCCTCCTCCGATTTCATCTGATATGGATGAAAAATTATCATTGGTCAATCCGTTGAGGCTCTCATCATTTTGATGCGTTGATACTGCTGCCTTGTTATTGCTCCTCAGATTTTCAAAATCCACTCTCTTGCTGATGTAACTGCAGAGGTGAATTTAATCGAGAATTATCACATTCCCAAGTTTGGCACTGTGGTAAGCCTGCTCGAGTGCTTCCTTGTGGCGGTGCAATTGTGAGAGAATGGCGCAAAGTTGCATCCTAAGCTTACACTCCAATTTCAGCTTTACAAGTCGCATTGCCAAATTAGAAAGAAAATTATATAATAGCCATGCTTTGAGATTTAAAGTCATAGTAATGTTCAGACTAGCCAAGATGCTCGATGCAAGTTTCAAGACAGAGTGAGCACTCCTCTAGTTAGCCAAGCTTTTGATAGCAGAGCGCCATGTTAAGAAAGATTTCGAGTGCTATCATTTAGTCTCTTTTACAATTGCCCATCTCTACTACATCCAAAACGCTGTGAGCTTTTTAAAGCAAGAGTAAAGCTTTTTCAAACTGCTCTCTCGTTATGAAAGCCAGAGCACTTTCATTCAATTCAAGCAAAACTATGGGTATCTCATCTATAAAATATTTAAGACTTTATTAATTACCTTCTGAAACTTTTAGTTCCTTATTATAGTGACGATTGAAAGATTCATTTTCAGTCACGGATGCTTAGCCCACTGCTGTTGACCCTTTCTTATCACCTCCTCTCTTCACTTCACCATCAATTGCAGTTCTAGAGTTCAATCTTAAAATTTGCGATTCTTACAGCTCAGACTTTGAGGCGCCATCCTTCGCGGAGAGCGCTGACGGGCTCTTTGCTTATTGCTTTGAGGAAAGTGCTGGCTTTGTTATATTTTTCTAAAGGAATGAATGTTAAGAACTGTTAGTGTTTGAAGGTGAGATTGTTATGAAATTACCATTAATCAATCCAAAAGAAGAATAATTACTTTCATGATTCACTTATAATTTTTCTAATTGATCAGATTATTGCAAAATTATGGAAGACATATTTTGCAGAATTCTAAGATTTTAAGAGTATATTTTAATTTATTTAGCAGAAACAGATCGCAATGGAAAGTAAGTTATTTCAACAATTTGCCTTGATCCCTTTTTTAAACCATGCCTAATTCTTCAATAGGAAACGGGTCGAGACATTCAAATAGAAGAGTTGGCTCTCAATAAGTACCCCGCAGATAAGGTATTTTCCCTCCTTGTTAGATTTGTAGTAATTTTTTTAAAAATAGGATCTGCAGTGGGATCAAATCGCAATCTCGAGACAGATAGCGACCTTGAGAGGATGGTTGATGGAGTGCTGTTCACTCCTGAAAAAGTAAATTAACTTTCTTAAATTAATTAACACGCATTAGGGCAACAGACCTCAGTCAAAAAGAGATTCACTCAATAGTAGATAAGTGTCTAATAGGATTTATGGTAAGTTCATTGTCAATGTTCGTTGTCAAGGTTTTTATATTCCGTAACTTATGAATGTTGTAGCCACTCAGCAGCTTAACAAGGCGAGAGAAACTTAAAAAGACTATAACGCTACTCAGAATGCACTGGATGTTGATTCGAGGCAGTATATGAACATGCTCAGACACAACCATCGAGTAGACCTTACTCAAAATAACGATCAGATCAAGCTCATGTCTTAGAGCCTCAGAACTAAACTGAGCGAGATCTTAAAAGAGCAGACTGACGTCAATCACAAACTTTAATACACTTTACTCTGAATTATAAAGCATATGTGAATCTTCTGAAAGAGAAGGGACTACCTGTCGTTCCCAAATTGTATTAAATGCCTAATATATCCAGCTAGGATAAAGGTAAAAGCTAACCCATCTGCTCAAACGACGCTCACATCAAAGCTACTAATAATGGATACAAACGCAACACACTCGGAGGATTTTTCGCGCACTGAAATTGCCCCCAAATAATTTAATCATAACTTTAGTTAATCGTTTAAGTTAAATACTTATTTGTGCTAATATTTTTGCTAAGAATGGATTATAGAGTGAGTGAGTGATTGATGATTAATATGTAGTAATATGATGATGATGTAAGAGTGAGCACAGAGAAAGGGTTTATATAGCTCTTAAACTACTTATAAATTAATTTAGGTCCACATCTCAGAGAGCTTATAGGAGTGTCTCTCTTATACTATGTGGTGCTAATTGAACTAGAAATAAGTTTTTTGAATGTTACTTAGTTTGCCATTATATTTACTAGACCCCAAATTGTTAAATTTAATGTGGGAAATTAAGGAAAAGCAAACCCATCGGGGCTAAAACTTAATCAAAGTTAATTGAAACAAACGTAACACCGGGGGAGGATTTTTCCACGCACTGAAAGCCCAAAAAAACGTCAGTTAAATTTTTAAGTTGAACATTTACTCATTTAGAGACGAATAGGGGAAGAGTGTTGATGGTTATTGAGTAAATAGAGGTAAGAGTAGCAGGGGTTTATATGTCTTAAACCTACCGTTTTAACTGTAGGCCGCATCAAAGCTTATGGGAGTCTTCTTATCAGGGTGGAAAGCGGAAAGAAAAAATTATTTTAATACCTCATTTTAAAGGTTATCAGTTTGTCTCTGAAAGAAAACTTTTTTCAATTTTTAGTCTTGAGGAAGTTCCTCTTTGAGGTGAAGTATTCCATTCGCTAGAATTCGTAATCTAGAGTTCTGATTTGGTTGCTGCACCAATCTTAAAATACAATTCAAAGTTAAGAATAGACTAATAATCTTTAACTTTTTGGTCATATTAAACCTTATATTGGTCTTATAGAACACCCTCCTCTATAACATCGTTTAGGGACTGTTCTTTTACCCCTTAAGAAAAAAGCCTATACAAAAATTCGATTAAAAATTAAGTCTCAATGAACTTTTAAACTTGGATGTTGAGGTCTTAAAGCTTTTGGCTGGAGAATTTGAGCTTGGCGAAGTTCTTTTTAATGCTATCAGATTTGAAATAAGTCAGTGTAGACACTTTTGGAGTCCTCGAAAAGACTCTTAGTCTTTGAAGTCATGTTAGAGAAGAGGTCTTGCTTGCTAATGCGTTTAGACATGACTCCCAAATTCGGACTTCCTGACTGATTCTGAGGGTAGAAACACGTTGAGTTCCCTGCTGCCGTGCTTATAGGGTAATAGCTTTTGTAGCTTTGCTCTAAAGAGTGGGACGATTGATATGCGGAAGGAGGGGAGGAGCTTAAATTGATTGTCTTTGTCTGGTTATGGAACTTGCTCAGGGATTGAGAGTGAGGGGCTCTGAGTGGAGAATCAACAAGCTTGGCGGTCCTTTAGTAAATAGTGGAATCATAGTCATTATGAGCTGGCAAGTCTGATTAATTTACTCCAGAATATTATTAGTGAGGGGTCTTTTAAATTGTTGGAGTTGCTGCTTATTAAGTATTCACCCTCAGTTATTAGAGGTGCGCTCTATTTGCGTGCTTTGGTGAGGGGCTTGGAGATTGGAAGTGCACTATCTTCCGCGAGATTTTGCTTTGGTCAGCCAGTCTCTTCTTTTGAAATGGGGAAGTCTATCTCCTCTCTCCAGTTTATAAGAGGCTAAGATAAATTCAAATTCAAGTTAAAGTGGCTCAACATATTAATTAAATAATTGCTCTTTGTGTACCTCAGATTTAGTTCTTGGAGTTTCTTGACTTTGTACTCTTTTTGTAAAGTGCCTATTGCATTCTCTCTTTTGTGGAGGTAATCATTCAGGATAGGTTAGAATATTCTGCTCTTCGCATCTTCTTTATCTACCTACTATCAAAAATTTAAATTGAAAGGTGTTAAGAAAGTTAATCAGTTGCCTCAAAATGAATGCCTGTTATGCTTATTTGTTTCTTCAATAAATTTAAAAGCTGAATAAATTATTTCAACTTGATTTAAAACTATAACCTCTACTTCCTTATTTTATGATACAATAGTTTATACAATAAGTCTTAGTTTGCTCTTCTTACTCGTTACTTTAATTGATTGTATCGTTGGTGATCTATAAAATAATTAATATTTGGGAATCTCCTTATTCAAAAGGACCATTGAGAGGCTGTGGCCAGATAAATTCACTTATATGTAAAATAATTTGAATAATTCTTAATGTGTTTCTTTTTAGATTGTGCGCCCTTGTTAAAATTTTGTCTTTGTGAATTATTTGGTTGATAATTCCTTAAGTTTTCGTAATATCTTTTTTAAAAAAAAATTATATTTTTAAATTTTCCCCAAAATATTCTTGAAAATGCTAAAAAATTGAAATGAAAATTAAAAAACTTTGGTTTAAAAAAAAAAATTTAAATTTTTAAATTAAAATGGAATAAATCATAAATTGAAGTGTATCAGATTTTAAATAATTGATAAACAACCTTTTCGATTCAATAAATTTATAAACCTTATTTATCCTAACTTTGTTAAACGCCCCAATTCCATATTTATAAGCAAAATTATAAGCCTTACAAGTTTTTATTTTGTTAATTGATAGTATCATGTGTGACTCAAAATATTAATTCAAATCTCCTTTTAAAAGGAGGAGCTGTGGGCAGATAAATTAAATAAGAAAAACCCATATTATTTTTTGATTGGTTCTTTTCGATGAACCTAGATAAATACTGTTGATCAAAGGGACCGATTGGATTTGGATTTCATACCCTTAACCAAAATTTTTTAGATAACCTACATTATTTTTTAAAACCCAAACAATTTTTTTTCTAATTCCCTTATCTAAATTTAAATGGGTTTATATTTGGGGTGTTTAATAGACCTATTAAGTCAGCTTATAAAATCAATAAAATATTTAAACTTTTTACTTAAGCTTAGATAAGTGGGAATATCTATCTGAGTCCTCCTTTCTCTATTTAACTATTGAGGCATATCTATGGCTTGCAAAGTTAAAAGAATATCATGAAGTTCTTGAGGGAAGATTATTTTTGCGAATTTATTTCGCTAGGATTTAGAATATTTTAAATGTCTGAATTCTTAATCGAAAGCGTCGATTTGGTATCCATCTGCCGAAATGAAACCCTCTGAAAATCCTATTCATTCCTAGAACGGCGAGAGGGATCGAGCTAATCGCCGCCTAAAGATGGACACCTTAGTTACTCTGGAGTTACGAGCAAGCAGTTCAGCTTTCCATCTAAGTTCAGTTCCTACTTCATCTAATCTTTTAACTTCTTTTCAAATATCTGATCATCGTAAACAGGCACATTAACATCTTCCAGCTCCTACTCTTAATATTAATCACATGAACATAGATATGAAATTTATTCTGTCATTTAAGTGATGAGATGGAGATGTTTCTTATGAAGGTTGAGCTCGGTTTCTTAGAAATCAGTCTTGTTAAAGAGTGGGTTATTAGTTAAGACTTCTTTCTGAGTGGGGAGGTGCAGATTCATGGTTATACTCTTAGCTGTCTCTCTATCTCTATCATGGGTGCAATTCTACTGCCTAAACAGCTTTAGATATTCCTTATCCGAGATTGTTGCCACATTTATCCTTGTGAGGGGCGGCAGCTCACACTCGGAGTCTGAGCCTTGGTCCGACCCACTGCTACTCTATTCAATAGTCAAGTTTCGCTGTCTCTTTATCTTCTCCTCTATTGCAAAATTATAACCAATAAAGACACAAAAGTACACAGAGTATTTGATTGATAGCTTCTTTTTAATGGAAATAGTTTTGAGATTAGTGTTCGCTTTGGTCTCAAGGAATTTAATTTAATTCTCAGTTCT
The DNA here is from genome assembly GCA_027382625.1 of Tetmemena sp. SeJ-2015. NCBI lineage: Eukaryota > Ciliophora > Spirotrichea > Sporadotrichida > Oxytrichidae > Tetmemena > Tetmemena sp. SeJ-2015. The sequence goes on along the minus strand of JAJKFJ010022172.1, from coordinate 117,100 downwards.
CTCTAAGATTTGGTTGTCTGTGTCAAATTTAATTACATTCAGCTAGAAGTTTGCTGGCTGCTTAGCTTTGGGTTGAAGCGCCTCTAACCTCCTTTTCTTAGAGGGCTCCATTAATTCATAAGCGTTAATGGTGTTTCGCTTCAGGTGATTAGCTATACTAGGCATAGTAGTGAGTCTACTCTCTTCAGAGATCGGGTCTTGGTAACTTACTTTTCGATTTTTCAAGTTTACATTTCAAACTCTAGATAAAAATTCTTAAGCATATTTTTAAAGTCGGCGTTATGAATCTATTGTTACTGTGACGTCTGACTAATACCGCGAGCATTTTGAGAATACTTCCTGATTTGGTTTTTGCGGAGACTGATGACTGGTCCAGCCCCTAGCACTTCCATAAACTTGAGGTTTTCGGCCTTTTAGGGGTCAATTTTGCTAGAATAATTGAGGAATTACATAAAATCATCCTCTGTATTTTCTTCTGTAGAAGCCAGCCTTTGCAGATATTTCTCTCTTTTCATCGCACTTTAAAGTCTATTATTCAACAAATGAGAAATTAATAAGTATTTAGAGATACAGATGCATTGAGTGATATTATAATTGACTGCTTATCCTTAGATAGATTTGTAAAAAGGATTTATATAATGATTATTAAAATAAGCTTTAGCGGCAGTTTATATCGGAAGTGTAAATGATCGCTGCCTGCTTATATAATCATTTCAAACATTTCTGCCTTTTTTATTCCTGATAGCACTAATCACCTTAGATTGATAATAGGGGAATAAGAGCGAGTGAGAGTAATTGATTGATGAGTAAAGTAATGATAATGAGTTTAGGGTTTGAACACTCAGCTTTAGCTTACTGAGTGGAGCAGGATCTTGCGACCTCGAAGTAATAAATGACGCAGTATGGAGAAATTAGGCGATTATCTTTAGTAGATGATGACAAGTCATGCATCTGTTTATTTAATAAGAAGTTATCTTATTTGTAGGGACTCTCAAGAGTAGAAGGTCTATCCCATTGAAGACGCTCATTAGAGTCCTCCTGAAGATTGAATAAATGAGTTACTTAGACCACTCATAGTCTAAGCTTACATATTTTAGGCCAAAAGGAAAGAACCTCCCAGAGGAGCTTGCATTTAACCTTAGCCGTTTAGATTTAATTGGGTATAATTGGAATTTAGTAGAAAATATCAAATAAGTAAATTGTAATTTTCTCTTAAAGTAACTCTAAACTTTATAATGTCGCTTAAAATAATTTGCCTGCCTATTTAAGTATCTTAATCTTGCTTTAAAATAAACTTTAGTAACTTAAAAACTGATCTAAGGAATATTAAAGGCATGTTCCAATCCAGAGGTGCCTAGCAAAGATCCATTATTGGAGTTAGATCCTTGGATTTGATCTAAGCCCACTGGAGCTGTGCCTGGTGGGAAATTGATGGGTTCAATCTTGACTAGATCAATATCTACAGCCTTCTTGCTCATGCTATACTTGCCATAGTAGCCCATGACTTTGAAGGAAAATCTAACGATGAATCTATTCTTGGCATCCTTGAGGAACTGCTTTGACAAATTAGTCTTCTTCATATCATCAAAGTGGAAAAATAGGTCTTTGCCATCAATGTCTGAAACAATAAAGCCGTAGCTCTGTCCCTCATTGAAAAACTTGAGTCTTCCTGTCACTCTATACTCAATATTTGCAGTGTCTTCTTGTTCTCCAACCATTGAGAGCTTGCTCATCATTTCATAAGGATTCACAGAAGCAGCCATCATCGCAGAAGGATGGCCTTGGGCAGCTAAGTACTATTGAGGCATTTGCTACTGAAGATTTTGATCACTTTCCTTCTTCTGAGATGAGTTTCTCTTTGTAGTTGGAATGAATATCTTGCTAGACACGTCCATGGATACAGTTCTGCGAGATTTTTTAAGAGCATCAGAATCGACATCATCAGGAACTATCTCTACCTTAATCTCTTCAAATTGTTGATTCATTTGCTATTGATGATACTATTTAGCTAGCTGCTCTTGTAAATTCATGTTCATTTGCATTTTTTATTGCTGCTATTACTAATGTTGCTACTATTATTGTTGCTATTGCATCTTTACTTGCTAAAGCTACATTTGAGTCTAGAGGTCGAACTTCTGTTACATGTCGTTATGACCGATAAGGGACTGATGGCTTTATTGAACAAAACTGTTATGCATGCCTCTAATAGGTTCACTTCCCTATTTCATTAGCTGCTGTGCCTGAACTTAATTCATAGGTCTTCCTTAAGGCATTTGGCCATTGAAAGGCTAGTTTGGCAGAGGCATACTTATTGATTAGTGTAGATTCATACCTTAGGGGATCTTCTAATTCATGCCTTGTGGGGCACCCAAACCAGGAGGAGGCATAAGATTAGGAGGCATTTAGTTTTACCCTATAGAGTTGGGACCTCTTGACTGCATTGCGATCTAACTTTAAATGAGTTACTGTTGCTGCTATATTTAGAGAAGAACAGCTTGTTAAATTTAAGTGTAATTGAAGATGAAACCATAAATGAGAGTTGTTACTTAAGCATCAATAGCTTTTAAAGCTCCTCTTGTTATTGCTGGTAAAGCATCTGGATATTTTAGGGACCGAGTCCTAATTATGGGCTTTAGTTATTTAGACCCATTTGAGCGAGCATCGCTTAATTTGGCAGCTCTTGTTGCATCAATGCTTGATTCTTGAGTTAGTTAGGAGAGCCATACAGATTCAGGTGAGAAGCAGGTGAGGCATTACTAAAGACTGTATCACTTTCCTCATTTAATCAAGTGATAATATTAGTTTACCTCCAATGCCTGAATAATTACCTTGTGAGTAAACTCTCTTATGCTTATTTGCTTGCTGCAAGAAATTCTCATTCATCATTTGCTCGTGGCTTAGGTCTAATACTGGACTAATAGAAAACGCCTTCTTGTAGAGTATCTCGTATTCAAATTCATTGCAAATCAGGTCAAGGTGAATCTTGACTCTAGTGCTGTTTAAGTTCATGTTCATTATGCTCATTTCATTTTGCTGTTGTGGTTTAGGTCTCTAGGCTCTGATATACAGTTTCAAGAAGGTCTACTCTGGTGACATATCGTAGACGAGACTGAACTCCCCAAATTTGTGAGAGGGACTCGACTCTCCTCCACTACCACCATTTAGTTGCAAGCCGAGCTGAGCTTAATCTATGAGATAGTAGAACCTAATATTCTTCTTAAAAAGATAGCTGAGTAGACTATGATTAGTTCAAACTCAGCGTATCCTCTCTCAGCGCTTTCTATGAATTGCTTTGAATTCATGTCTGTGCACTTTGTCTCTTTGAATGCCTTTGTGAAGTCCTAAACGTCATTTTAAGTTTGAAATTTCTTAGGTTGATAGGTTTGAAGGATTGTTGGTTACTTACCTAATCAATGCTGTTTAAGAATTGAAAGAGGATCATTTTGATCTCTTGGTATCTTTCTTCCTGCTTGTATACTAAAATGGAAAATAGCTTGAATAGCTGCGCTACGGAAAGCCCTTCCTGCTAAGATAAGTTATCCTATTCCGAATTTGTTAAACACTTACAAAAAGAGAAAGATGCGAAAAATGATATAGAAAAGGGAAATAAAGATAATGGAGGTTAGAACGGTATTGCTGAAAGAAAATTAATAGAATATACACAATTAGTAAAGATATATTATAAATGCATGTGCAATTAAGCGAGAGGTAGTTCTTATGGAATATTCATAAACGAATTTAAAATGGCTGCTTCTAACTCTTTTAAAGGAACTTACCAGTTCAGTCTTAACTATTATTAGCTTCTTGTCCTCGAGCCATTTGGATAGGACGTGATCGGCGGCTGCTTCAGAGTTTTAAGAGCCACCTGAAAGACCAGAGTTTGATAGCGATAGGCTTGATTAGATCTGATCGTTAAAATTACAAAACTATAATGGAAAATAAAGTTGCTGGATTGGTTTTGCTGCTCTCTCAATTAAAATCTTGCAATGAATTTAAATGACTATGAGAGTTATAAGCACAGAGCTGCTTAAACTTGAGGATGTCCTCTTTGATTTTATCTATCAAAGTTGGAATATACCCTCCATTAGATTATTCTATAAATGATTGAATGAGTGTATTTATTGTAGATGAGTTGAGGTTGGAGAGGATGGATGAGTTAGGCTAGGGGCCTTGTTCGTTGTGTAGCATTCTAAAATAAACTGCTGTCTTGCTTGTGATGAGTTCTCTTATTGTGATGAAGTTTACCTTAAGGATGCTACGAACCAATTATATTTATTTATCTAATTATAATAACCTCCCTGTTCACTAAATACAATGCCTATAATCTCAATTCATGCATTAGAGAGTGCATAGCTAGTCTAAAGGAAAAGCAAGAACCTTAATTTAATTGAATACCAGTGCATTTGAATTTAAAGCAATAAGGGTAAAGCAAAGCAGGGTTGTTGAAAGAGGCCGCTTTTTATGCTTGAAATAATCCCATTTTCTTATAGTTTTCATCTTAGATATCTACACAAAGTTCTCACTAGCCTGCCTCAACTAGATTTAAATTTTTTAATAACAGTCCTATTGATAATGATGGTTTATAAAATCTTGATTATTTTGAATTAAGATGGCTGGAGGTTTTATTATGAGAGAAGATATTATTTTAGTGATATTTTGGTATAATCGAATTTATGTGTGATAATTTTGGCTATTAAGTCTAATCTGTGAATGTTATGGCCAAAACATAACAAACTTTGACTTTAGTTTGGCTCCGACCATAGAATACTCTATTAAAATATGCGAAAATGATAATACGTGGCCTTCACAGAAATACAGAATTGAACTTCGCATATCTATCACATGGTTTCGCACAGGTTTATTGGCTTTTTGCTGGACAAGAGTCACTCTTTCCTGCCCTCAACTGCCGATGCCTATGAGCCAGTTATATTAGGTTTTCACATTTCTTTCGCAATATGCCTGTGTTATGACTCACAAATTATTTCGTCTGCTAATTTATCTGGACATACTTTCAACAATAAGTATATTGGTAGATGATGATAATAACTTTTTGGAGTATGCTTGCTACGATGCTAAAAAATTGTTGTCTAGATTCAACCGATGAAGTGCATCCTCTTCTTTCTCTCAGTTTTTATATATTCTTAGCAGCGGCTAATTACTCTCATTTATTCAATATATAAAACTAGGAATCTCATTCAAATATGAGAAAGCTATTTTATCTATCCCTCATTTAGCGAGGGAAAGTAAATGCAATCTGGCAAACAATAGATCTCTTTTATTTTTCATTCTATCACATATGCGCAAATATTATCCTGTGCTCTTGAATCATTTAAGATTGGTTTGAGATAATTTGTAAGACTACTTTATATCAAATAATGGAATGAAAAGTAGATAATTATCTTAAAAATACTGGTAGGGTCTTTTTATTTGCTTGAATATTAATTACTCTGATTAAAATAATTACGAGGATTTATAAATTAGAGGGCTAGCTATTAAATTGGTCCTAATTTAGGGCGTTAGAGCGGAATCACCAGTATACTATAATCCAACACCACCCCTCACATAACACTTCCAATCATTATATATCTACCCCAAAATTATTCTGAATTTGCTATTACACACAAATATATGCACATATGCTGTGGTTGACTAGAATAAAGATTAGAAATTAAATTCTAAAGAATGGGCGACAGAATTTACTAACTCACAGAGATCGACTTCATAAAGCACGATTATGAGCCCAGTGACTACGATCACAAAACTAAAGAGCAACCCAGTTGCACATACACAGAGGCCACTCCCTCTATAAGAAGCGAGCAGATACTCTCTGTCAGGGAAAAGGCACAGCAGTATTTCTAACACCTAGAGTCTAAAGAGGTAAGCCAAAAGTTTAAAGTTATAGTTGCTTCAAGATTGACCTTTTGTCTTGAAAATTAAGCAAATATTTCATACACCAATCCTAATATACAAGAATGTGCTAAGGCTTTGTTAATGAACTATGCTTGTAGAAAGTGTACGACATATTCATGAAGCTAAAGAACCGACTTCGATATGAGCAGCAATAAGCTCAAAAGCGTTTGGAGGAAGTGAGCCAGCAGCACAAGAAGATGATGATCCTCAAGCACGGAGCTGCTGACGATATGCAGCACTAGGACGATTTGCTTAACCAGCTAGACTCCCTCGACCGTTAAATGTAACTTACTTTCAATCATCATCTTGCACCCAATTAATGCTTGCTCTTTAGTGAAGACGAGTTGGAGCAGAAAGAAACTCAGGAGCACTTGCACGAAAGGAACCTGGAGGAGAACAGACAGTTGCAGGAGCAGATTGATGAGATGCTGGCTGTGGTGTACCACTACGCGGACGTGATGGACAAGTGGAAGAACATCCAGTTCATCTCTGAGAAGGAGAAGAAGGAAATGCACAACAAGTACCACCAAGCTATCAACATCGTGAGGAGGCGCAAGAAGGAGAACAAACGCAAGATCCATGAGAAGACCAGCATCCTCACCAGTCTCAAGAAGATGATTGACCGCTTCGACACCAAAAGCCAGTAGAACCACATCACCAAACTCCAGGAGGAGGGCAAGCTCTAGAAACTACAGATCAAGGCCATCAAGATGGAGGAGGAACTCAACCACGAGCACAACTACCTGAATATAGATAGATAATGTGAGTGAGTATCTATAATTAGAGTATGAATTTGCAGTCAGAGCAACTGAAGGAGTATGAAAGGCAGTATGCGATTCTGTGCGAGAAGTTTAAGCACTCGGACCTTGATGAGCTCTCGAAGGCTGCTTCTAATAAAAAATAAAGATAGAGTACTTATGATATATGGACGAGTTGATTGTGAATGTTCTTGGCCCTCAGATGAAGAACAAGGAGATCTAGGAGGCTCGCATCCGCAACATCATGAATGAGATAGGCAGACTGCAGTGGGTCAAGAACAAAGCACTCGAGGAACTGAGAGAGAACAAGCACCGCTTTGAGGAAGAGAAGAAGAAGGAGAAGGAGGGCATGATAGACTTGGAGAACAAGCTGAGGCAGAGGAATGAGCAGATTGACTAAGAGAAGCTGCACCAGAAGAACATCATTGAGGAAACGAGGAAGAACACTCTCCTCATTTACTCCTTCGTGAATGGAGTGCTGCAGATCAACCAGATGATCGAAAACAAGATCAAGGGAGAGTCCCTGCCAGGTAGGATCTAAATGGTGGAGGACCAGAACATAGTGGAGAGAATAATTAACTTCAGAGACCAGGGTTAGGAGAACGAAGGGCTTCGACCAGGAGAAGAAGAAGTTTGTGATCCAGTCATCTCTCTTTCTGGAGAAGAAACTGACCCACCTCTTTAAGGACGTGAGTGAGAAGATAGACCTGAACATGCAATTGGAGAATGTGAGGCAGAAGGGACTCATGACCAAGCACATGATCAGGAATTACAACGACATGATCTACCACTCAGTGTAACCATCATCATCAGTAGTTAATAAATGAATATAGGGACAGGGAATTCAGTGAGGTGGTGTTTCCTCAGAAGATGCTCTTCATCCAAGGCTCGCTCTACGACCAGTCTGAAATGATCAGCTCCCCCTTGGCTAACAAAATATCTTGCATGAACTTTTATCACTTTTTAAATGAGGGACATGAAAAAACTGAAGTCCTAGTCTTCGACAGTAGATAGGATGGCATTCGAAGCAGGAAAGAACAAGAGTCTCGCCAAATACAACCGAATGAACTCACTTATCATTTCACATCACTTATTGTTTGAACAAAGAAGGCATGAAGACATTATTTAGAGACGCTATGCTAATGAAGGTCTCTGCACACGCCATAATGCATAAGAGAGAAGTCTAAAGGAAAAAGGAAACATCAATTATATATTTTTGAGGAAAGCAAGCGGGATGCCGACTCTAAAGAAAAAGATATCACAGAGCCAGCTGACGACACCTTCAAAGCTTCAGTCATTGAGTAATCAAGAAATTTATAACTTATAAATTTTATTAGGGAAAACCCTCAAACTCTCATGAAGATAACGAGTAAGAATGAACTATTCGGAAAGGATTCCTACATTCAAGATAACAAATCTATCAAAAGGAATATCATCAATATATTACTTTAATTTTAAGGAAATGGCAACTGTAAAACATTTCAAGCCTGCACAAGGTGGAGAACAAATTCAGACAACTCAATATGATGTACACTCACGTCACAAAGACAGACTTGGAACTCAAGCAAAGCCAAGCTTTCTTAGAGCGTCTGATAGTAAATAAACAGCCTGGCTAGATAACCATTGATCCAAATTCCTCAGGGCCCAATGCAACTCTCAACCGACAAGGAACCATGATAACTAGATAGATGACTATAGATCTAAAGTCGATCGGCCAGATCACCGACAAGCAAAAGCTTTCTATGATATCTGAGCGTTCAAACTCTTCAAGAAACTTAGAAGTGCAAGTTAAGTTCCAAAAGAACCTCTAAAATGAGAAGAGGAAGCGTAAGAAGATCCACATACCAGGATAAAATCCTTAGTTCTAATTCTAATAGGAAAGAGAAAGACTTAAGTCTGCTTCCTCAAAGAACTATGGAGAAATTGTGAGATAGTCATAGGACCTTATTAACAGTACGAAGCTTGGATCTGCAGCTTCCTAAACAAACTTCAATTACTAAACCAATACTCAAGAAGATGAAGGGGGATTTACCAAGCACATGCGAAGTGGAGGCTCTCCGAGTTTCATAGTCTCTTAAAAAGCTGCAAGGCTGAGGTCAAATAGAGTAGAGAGCGCCAACAGTTAATATGCAACCCTCCAAGAGAAGAAAGATAAGTTCTTATAAACTCTTAACAGAGAGCAACCAAGACTAAGACCCACTACTGCTTTCGCAACCACTACCAACTTTAACAGTTCCAAGAATAGAAATTTAGGAGGCTTGAATCATTTGTAGTCTGCTTAAAAGCCTGCTCGAAATAGGCTTTTATCAGCTGGTTCTTCAAGGAGTAGAAGTGGGGCTGCTCCTCTCCTCACAGCAGAGAGACTGAACACAAGTTAGCATAGCTCTCGAAGCTAAAACCAAACTAAAAATATGTTAAGTAGTAGACCTTAATCAGCGAGAAGTAATAGCTCTCTGAGAGGAGGAGGAAGCTACTACTAGGGCTCTAGAACTCCTTAAAAGCAATTGGTAGGGTTGAAGTTTTCTCTCTAAGCCTACAAGCCTTAACCTCTGCAGAGACTAAGGTCCTCTAAATTACGTTCTACGAATCCCAATTCTTAAATTGGCTAGTCCAGACCGACGACTGCCTCAAATTTGAATTTAAATAAGCAAAAGAAACTGGAGAACCATTATTTGAAACGAGTATTTTCAGTGCAAACTCTAAAGCCCGATCAAGAGCCAGCACTTCCTCAAGAGGATGAGCTCAGTCTTGAACGGGTGAGAGATGACATGAAAGCTTAATAGAGGGTGAGGGAAGTACTGATAAAGAAGAATAAGATCCTCATGGCCAGAAATATACCCAATCATCTTAAGTCTTATGTGCAAAGCCTTAAATCATGAAGCATTAGCAAAAACTTCAATTCATATGAGTTTAACTTTAATATATTTACTGATGATCTTTTAAGTGTGAAGAGAGAAAAAGTGAATATTTAATTTTCACATTGGGTCGATGGACATTTAAGAATTTATCAAAGAGTAAGCTAAGTAAACCAAATGAATCTATTGCAATAAAAAAGAGAATCTAATGAAGATTCAGTACTCAGAAAATATATAGATCTAAAATATAAAAAACATTTCGGTGTCACTAAAGAGGAAAAACAAAGGCCTGGTGCAGTAATCAATATCAATAATTGTGTTGTCCCCGGGTATGCTTCATTACCCTTCCAGAGTACGACCGAGGATTATCAAGATCTTAAAATTGATTATTAAAAGCTTGAATAATTAAGGGCCAAGAGAAAACAGCCCAAAAAGTAAAATGAGTCTAGCAAGATAGAGTTCTTCACTAATGAGTTTTGCCATAGATGCGGGATTGGTGGGGACTTACTCATTTGTGAACTCTGCCCTAAAGTCTTTCATCTAAGGTGTTATGGATTGACATAGGCTCCAGCTGGCGATTTCATTTGCAAATATTGCAAAGGTGCTCCACTGGTTGAGTGTCCAAAATGCTTTTTCGAGGTTTACGATCCTCCACATTTTTAAAATTTTGCCACACGCGATTTTAAAGCCAAGTTGAGAACGCAACTGACAATCATTAAATGCAGTTTATGCTCAAGTAGAATCCATCAAGAGTGTATAAAAGTGCCAATTGAATACATTTTAAGAGGCGGAGCTCAAAATGAATGGACAGAAGATTAGAGATAGAAGGCGCTCTCATACTTTAAAAGATTCCAAGAGCTCAACAAACTTGAATAGAATGAGGAAATTTATTAATTACACTAAGAGATGTAGGAGTTACTATCTTAGACGGGAGAAATAAAATATGTGTGCTTGATGTGCTAAGACTCGCGAAAGATAGACTAAATATGCGAATTGAAATACTTAGGGACGATTACAGAGCAGATGCTTGACAAAGAACTAGATCTTCTAAAATTTGTTTGCCTAATCAAGCTGAATCACACGAGCTATTATCACTCGATATGGGTACCTTACTATTCAGCTGAAGATCTTCAAAAATCTAAATGCTTTGGCTTCATGAGAAAGAATGAACTGCAAACTTTCCAAGACTATGAAAACTATGTGTCTCTGAAGGCTGCAGAAAGTTTCGGCGACAACTATTTCAATATCCTTCTCTCTAGCTTTTAAGCTGAGCGTGTCTTAGACTAATTTAATAATGGAAAGTACTTTCTTGTGAAATGGAAGCTAATAGATCATAACGGACTCACTTGGGAACACAGAGACTTAGTTAAAGCAAAGATGGTTGAACAACTTAATGCGTTCAATAAATGTGTTTAAACTGAAATTATCTTGAACTAGGAAAACATTATAGGAGCCTAATATAGAAAAGATATTTGCAAGATGCGAAGAGAAAACGCCATAGGTTTTGAATTTCCCAATCAACAGTCTGTTCAGTTCTTAAACAAGGCAAGGCCTGAAATGGAACTACACGAATATTAGGTTGAGGGATTAAACTTGGCTGATTCATTCATGGGCGAATAAGACAAATGTAATTTTAGCTGATGAAATGGGCTTAGGAAAAACTGTATAAGCTATTGCATTCATCAGTTACATGATTAATCTCGAATAAATAAGTAGACCCTTCTTGATAGTAGTTCCACTTTCCACTATTGATAATTGGTATCGCGAATTCTAAGCTTGGTGTCCCGAAGCCCGAGTCTTAGTTTACAATTCAGAGCAAAAGGCGAGATAGATAGCTAAGGAGTACGAATTTTTCTTCGACATGAACCTTGGTGATGGAAAGATAAAGATCCCTAAATTCAATGTTCTCCTCACTACCTATACTTTCATTTAAAGTGACTATAAAAATTTCATATCAATCGACTGGAGAGCAATCTTCATCGATGAGGGACAGCGACTGAAGTCTAACGAGTCCAAGGTTTTCAGAATGGCCTCCACTTTCAGGACTTAGTTTAGAGTACTTCTGTCTGGTACCCCTCTCTAAAACAATATAGGAGAGCTTTTCAACTTGCTAGAGTATTTGGATCCTGAAAAGTTTGATCAGAAATTTAGAGATGACTTTCATAACAAAAACTCAGAATCAATCCTTGTACAAGATAAGAAAGGAGTGATTTCTACTAAAGAGCAAGTTTAGGTTACTGGGGCCATTCAACCAAAGTCTAACTCTCAGGAGAAAAGTTTAAGTCAAGGAGAAATTCAGAATCCAGAGGATGCTTAAATGACTGGGGAATAATAGTAGGATAACATAATCTAGAGCAAGAGAAAGGAGCTCTTAGTTGAACTATCCGCTATCCTAGGCCCTCATATTTTGAGAAGATTCAAAAGGGATGTGCTTAAAAATTTCCCTAAAAAGAAAGAGGTAATTATCAGAGTTGAAATGACACCTCGCTAAAAGTTAGTTTCCAAGTGCCTACTTCAAAGAAACTTTAGTTAGCTTTCGCAATTTGAAAAGCAAAAGTCAGGAAATAGGATATCAATAAAGAGCATTAACAACGTATTGATGGTCCTGAGATAAATAGCCAACCATCCTTTGCTCTTAACTGAGAATTATGCAACTGCCAATTTCAGGTAAGCTCATCTCAATGATAAAGCTAACAAGTCAACTGCTGTTGAGACACCAAAAATTGAAAATCTGAATGACTTTCTTAAGGACTCTGCTAAGCTTTTGCACCTAGATAAAATGCTAGATTCTCTTATTGAAAATGGACATAGAATGCTCGTGTTCTCCTAATTTACAGGCACTCTGGATATTTTGTAAGACTATTTGTCTTTGAAGAGAGTAGAATCTATCCGACTAGATGGAAGTACATCTCAAGCCGCAAGACAAAGAATGATCGATCTTTTTAATTAAGAAAACTCACCTGTTAAAGTTTTCCTATTGGCTACTAAGGCAGGCGGACTTGGTATAAATTTGACTACAGCAGATACTATCTTCATCTATGATTCTGACTTCAATCCACATAATGACATTCAAGCACTGAACAGAGCTCACAGAATCGGTCAAAAGAAAAATGTGATGGTTTATCGCTTTGTTTGCAAAAATTCAGTTGAGGAAAGAATGCTTGAAATGGCTAAGCACAAACTTATGCTGGATACTGTAATGGCTCATTCCTCCAAGCATGACAAATCTTCTACTGCCTCTAATGGCTAGAATAAGGAAAGCAATGAGCTCTACCAGATTTTGAAGTTCGGAACTAAGAAACTATTTGAGAATGGAGCAGAGGAGAGTGGGAGAGAATCAGAGCAATTAGACTTACAAAATGCCTTGAAAATGAATATGCTAGCTAATCAGAGTTATGAAATAGACCAGGAGTAACTTACTCGCGTCCTTGATAGAGAGCAGTAATTTAAAGATCTAGAGGAAGAGGAAAAGCTAATGGAAGGTAAAGACGATGGTGTGAAAGATTACCTCAGTGGGTTTAAAGTAGCAAATCTAGAGAGAAAGCAAGCTGCTAGTGATGCAATCAACTCTATAGTTTAAAACTAGCTAGCAACTGTAAATGGAAATGATGTTGAGATGGAAGACTTAGATGAAGGGGATAATGATATATTCTAGTAGCTCTAATAAAAGTATCAAAGTGTTCAAGAGGCATAAGATATTCAACAGAGAGAATAGTTAATTGAAGAAAAGAGGAAAGAGCAGAGTGATTTGAAAAAGAAGAGGGATTTTTCTGGAAGAATTGAAGACATACCCAAAGATGTGCTTGAGTAGATGAGCAAGGGGATTCAGACAAGGAATAAGTTAAAAGGAGGGGATTTATAGAAGGAGCCAGTAGGCAAGCTTCAAAAGAAGAGAGAGAAGAAAAGGGTGAATAAAGAGGAGGCAGAATAAAAGCTAAAATAATATTAAGATGCAATTTAGCAGGCAAGGAGTTAAATGTTTTAAGAGGGACCATAGGTAATTGAGGACAGCCCTCTGAGTCAGTCTTAATAAGATGTGAGTAAATAAACTACCTAAATAAACAACTAAGCAATTCAGCAGAGAAACTCGGAAACATTTAATCAGCCTATGATGTCTCTAGAGATAATGAATATCCTTTAAGGCTTTCAAAATGGTTAGTTCAATATCTATCATGACTCTAATTTGCTTCTCTCTTAATTCGTAACTCAACAAAACTTCCCACTTCAAGATCAGAGACACAAATTAAATGAGAGAGTTTAGTAGCTCTATCAACTGAGCAACTTAGGTATCCTCAATCAAGACTATATCTCAATTTTAATATAAAATGAGAATCCTTAAATCTCTTAAATGCTGCCTGTAATTATCCTGTGGGGATTCAACTATCAGAACATCTAAGACTTTATCTCTGCCTATATGAAGTTTGGAGTGTAAGATTCCAATTATGAGCGACTTTATTAGAAAATCAACAAGACTTCCTCAAAGCAAATCTACTTTTCGAGCTTATCAGGCTTTGATAAGATAACCTTCATGCAATTCTCTTATCAGATCTTTCAGTTTTAGGCTTTTGTACTCGAAAACTTGCACCAGTTCCACGAGGTGCCTCAATTTCTCTTCTGCGGATATACACCACTCCAGATTGCTCAAAGAGGCTTCGAGATTTCTCTTATCAGAAAATTCAAATGGAACCTTAGCAGGATCTTACTAGAAATGAAATTTTCTCAATTCGAAACGCTAGAGAGCGAACTAAAGTGGCAACCTCAACTAGATTTTTACATATTGATAAAGCTGTTTATTCAACACGGCTTATCTGAGATTGAGTCAGTAGTTTAAGCGCCCCTCTGGACTTACTGTAGCCTAGAGGCTTTGAAGAAGTTCAAATCCAAATTTCGCTTCAAAGCTGACTGCAACATGATGGATTTAGCATATGCAATAAATAGGCGGATAACCCAAGAGCAAAGGGAGAAAGTAGTATCGAAGTTGAAGATCGATTAGAAGGTTCCTAAGTACCTCCTTTACTAAAAATTATTTTAAAAGAAGATAGGAGATGCTCGCTAACAATTCCTGGCAAGCAGAAGAAAGCAGGAACTAGAAAATGGAAAGCAAGATTCAGATTTTTAAGAGATAAAGGAGATCATGAACTTCAATTAGCAAGTAGAGTAAATGGTCAAAGATAAACTCTTAGAAATCTAAAGAGAAATTATTCAAAACTTAATAAGGCAAAATATTCAATGACTTTAGAAATTATTTAACTAAATTTGATTCTACTCTATATCTTCTCTTTCATTAATTAGGTGTTTTCATCTTTGGCCCACTTTTGGAGGCAGAGGCAAGATATCTATTCCATGGAAGTTCCCTTGGTGCTCTAAGAGAAGAACATTATCTGTGAAGTAGCGATGGCAGTCAGTGTAGTCACAGCCATAGAGCTTAGTAAGATCTGGAACTTTCTCTATTCTTTGAACATGGCATTTGCAACTAGAGGATTTAAAGATTAAATTCTTACTAAGGACATTCTGTGATGTTATCTATCTTTTCATACATGCAGTCAAAGCAGAAGTAGTGCTCGCAAGGAACCGCTCTCACTCTTATTACTGCAGGCTTGTCGCAAATCAAGCAAAATATTGTGAATTTTATTGACTCGTGATTTATCTAAAAGAGGAATGATGACTATTTCTCTTTGATCTTACTTTCTGTCCCACATCCACCCATTTGAATTGATCTGTTGAGTCCAAGAGCTTGTAGGGGTACTGCGACTTATCTATGAAGAGAGCGAGGTCTCTTGAGTTCACAGTGAACTTGGTCGTCCCAGGTGCGGAGTAAAGTGTTGGCACTAGATTCATTAAAAAATAGATTGTTAAAAATAAGTGAAAAGAAAGAAGAAAATTAGAAGTTTCAAATAGTTAGACTAGGCTTGATTATAATTTTTCCCTTGCCTGAATTTTGCTTATAAAAATTGAACGCTTCTTCTATTTCGTGCAATCCAAAAGCTTTGATAGGAGTTTCATTGGCTTGAAAAGTTTGTGCTTCTTTCATGGTCTTGAGAAGTTTAGGCAGTCTCTGCTGTTAGAGCCAGTAAGGCAAATAAAAAGATTCTAGTTTTGAGTTCCTAGATATTAAGAGATAGGGATCTATTCCACTAATTGGCTACTCACTCAATAGTCCATAGTTTATGACTCTACCATTCTTAAAAATGGAGTTGCAGAGGATTCCTGTCAAATCACCTCCAACACAATCTAGGGCTGTCTGGATTTCATATTGCTGACATATCTCAACCAATTATTTCTAAAAGTCTTATGATTCGCTTTGCAAAGTTATAATGGTTGTTTAATTGTCTTTAACTATTTCAGTATCCCCTTTACCTCTAACTACCCTCACTATAGTGAAATCAGGTGTTGATTTAGCTTTGAAAGTTTGAGTTAGAAATCTTCCCATTTGAGATCTCGCACCAGTAATCAACACCGATTTTTGATTTCTAGAATAAGAGAGGAACTACTCGTGAAGAGCAAGGGCTGTCATTCCATTCACTATCCCATTTGAGCCCTACTCAAAACTGATATCGTCACTCAGCTCAACACATTAACGAGCGTTAGTTACTATATAAAACCACTTAATTAAAATGCTTAAAGATCATTTATTGAATAAGTTTAGTCTGAAAAGCATCCATGCTAAGTAAAGTCATGGGCCTTTCCACTGTTCTTTGGTTTGGTAAAAGACACTCTCTTTCCCTTTAACTTCCATCCTAAGAATCCTGACGAAGCTTAGATTACTGTGCCACTTCCTTCAAAGCCTAGTATCATGGGGTAGCTATATTGCTCATACTTAGTGTAAGTTCCATCTACTGTATGCAAATCACTCGGTTTCATAGTTGCACACTCTACCTTAATAAGTACTTAACCACTTTCTGAAGGCTTCGGAGTCTCGAAATAGTCTGGCATATACTGAAATGAGGATGGCCCAGTTAAAGCAGCTGCTCTCATTTTTAATGGAAGAGAAGGGCTCTTCTAGAACATATTCGAGAGTAGGATACTTAATTTGTTCATTCTTAATAATTTAAAGTACAAAATCTAATTCAAACTTACTTTATTTTCACATCCATAATAATCAAAAGCCTTTCTTGTGGTGGACTTTTCTCTCCCACTTATTGATAAGGTGCGAGGGATCTACTTGCACTGCTTTAAATTCATACAAAATTTGCTACTCTTGCTTCACCTGGTCTTTCTACATGGTTCTCTAATAGATAAAAGTAGCGCCTAGTTTATCAGCTGGAGCATTATTTATCTCCTTCATTGTTTAAGATACGTTCTAAAACGAGTCGATGAAGTTATGCGTTTAATCAATTTCCTATTTCAAATTCTTCAAATTTCCATGGATCTTCCTTTAACTATACTTGCATTTCTTAACGAGCCCTAATAGATTCTTCCGATTATTTTGGTACATAAGTTCGCTGTTAAGTTAGCTGTCTTGTTGAGTCTTCAGTTTGTTAACTTAAATCAACAATCTACGATAAATAACTAGAGATGAGTGATTTTAAGAGGCATTTAATTTATCCAGTTACGCGAATCTAGGATGATCTTAGACTATTTTCTTCTTGAGAGTATCTTACTTATTTGGCATTTAGGGAAGGACTATTGGACTTTCATTCATTTAATATTCAGCGATCTTTTCTTGACTATTATCTTGAATTTAATCTGCGCTCTTATCTTATGCCAAACGATCCAATTTGCTAACTATTCTAATTGGAGAATGCAGCTTGCTTTTATTGCTTAAGGTTTAGCTTGACTGGTTTTAAGCAGTTTTCATTTGCTGATACTTCCTCAAGTCTCTCTGGAGAGTGTTAAAGACCGTTAGTTGTGAGTTTAGCAAAAGTTTCTCCTAGAAGAGCTTCTTTTTTCACAGTTTTAGTTGGATCTAGCTCAAATATAAGTAAGATATAAGAAGAACCTCGGTGTTTCTTCTCTGAATGAAATTTCTAGATTCAGAGGAATTCCCATAGTCTCTGTAAAAAGACTAGCCAAGTAGGCTTGAATAGCCCCTATTCTCAGATTTCTAGTTTGAATCTATCATGCTCTAGTTGTTGAGATTCCTGTTTAGGACTGGAGTTCTATTTTGACTATTGTAAAAGCTCATGTTTGAAGTAAACCTCTGATTGGAAAATTAGTTTGGAGTCTTGTATGCTTGATTAAAATTACGATCTGTTCTTCCAGCAGCATTGATAGAGTATAAAGTTTTGATGGGGGATTGTGAGTTGAGATTCCTGAGTAGATCAGCTCTACTCATCTCACTTATGTCTTGCGTATTTTCATCCTCTTGTATCTTGATCTCCTCGTGCTTTATAAGTTTGGACTTCTGCTTCTGTATTAGATTGGTTTTCTTCTTCTCTTTAATTTCCTCAATGGCTTTTTTAACATTTTGCTTTTTGGCCATTTTAATCTGCTGCATGATGATTTGCAAAGGCTTCCTCTGTTTCTTCTCTGGGCTGGTGTGATCCCCCTTTGGGCTATCTAACTTTATGAACTCATCTAGTTCCTCGAACACCCTAAATGGAAAAAATTAGGATTACTAGTAACTATTGTGGTGTAGCACTTACCTTTTATCGACCTTAGTGCATTGGAGCTGCTACTTAAGTTGAAGCCTGGCCATCTTCCTGAGATAGAGTGCCTGTCTGATTTTATCAACGTACTCCATGAATTTCTTGTTTCTGATTCCGAAGGAGTCAATCATCAGTTTCTTAATTAGCTTCTCGAATTCGATCTCCTCCTTCTCCCATCTAGTTAGTTCTTTGTGTTCTAGTCTCTGCACAAAGTCCCTCCGCTTGAAGAGATAGTAAGCCATTGGCTCTTATGCGAACTACTGAATCTTCTTCTGAAAAGGCAGCTCCTTGTTTATGCATCATAAAATTAATATGATGATGATTAATGGTGATAGCATAGATTGTAACGACCATGCAGAATTTCTATTTGGCTTTCA
Source organism: Tetmemena sp. SeJ-2015 (assembly GCA_027382625.1). Classification (NCBI taxonomy): domain Eukaryota; phylum Ciliophora; class Spirotrichea; order Sporadotrichida; family Oxytrichidae; genus Tetmemena; species Tetmemena sp. SeJ-2015. Next base: position 98,612 of record JAJKFJ010022172.1, on the reverse strand, counting down.
TAGGATCCTGCTTTAAATGGATGTTCCTGAGCTCAGTAACTTAAAGGTAGTTTTAATCTTGCACGTGAATAAAACAACAATCAAAATTAGAAGCTGACTGAACTAATTGATGACTCGCTCCTCCAACTGTTGAATTCTGTCTTTGATTATGCTTTCAAAATAATTATATACAATTTTATCATGACCGTTCTCACTCTTATTTTTCATCTGCTCGTTGAAGTTGTGAATGTTTTTCTTGAGTTCATGATTGAAGACTTTATCAAATACCTCCAAGTGATAGCTTCTCAAGGCAATCTACTCTTGCTCCTCTTTTAACTTCTCCTCTAGGAATCATTTTTGATCTTCCTCATTACCGTAGAAGAGTGACTCCTAAGATTTTACAAGGTCTTGTGAGCTATGCTACAAAAAACTGTCTGCAGTTTGCTTTCGGATAAATATAATCGAATTTTGAGGATAGTGGGTTAACGATTGAGTTTAACTTAGGAGAGCATGAGTTCGTACTCTTAAGTCTGCTAACTGAAATTCTCGTCAATCACTTTCTCGTTATAAAGAAAAGCATCATCATGCTTGTTCTTCATAAAAAATGAGAACTATATTATTTTCAGCTGTGGTATGAGCTTTTATTTAAACTTTTGGGTGATCTTTTTTCCTAGTTGGTTGGGATAAAAGGAATTTTGCCTCTGCTCTTAGCTGATTGTTAGATTCTCATAAGGGTGTTCGCTTTAGAGGGTGCTTGATTTTTGAATCAACGACTAGGATAAAGAAGCTTGGCTCAACTTAAGTGAATTAAGTAAAGTATCCATTAACTTATAATTTATCTCTCTTGCACTTACCTATTTCTAAAATGAATAAGAGGAGACCATCTTAAATCGAGAAAGTGAATTAGAAAATGGGAATCACTATAGCAGTTTTCTATTTGATTTAAGATCATTTAAATGGGCTACATCGCTGAGAGGAACTGTCCCATATTCTGAAGGGATGTGGTTGCTTTAAACTGTCCCGCTCTCATCATCCTCTCTCAGTGAGGACTCCTGAGTTATCCTTCTTAATGAAACATTTATTTAACAAAAAAGTAAAGTAACAAAGCACCTTTAAAGTTGAAGTATTAATTAAATTTGCTATAAGGATTGCTTTTATATACCATGATCTTCTTACCATTCAGTCTATCTCAGTGGCTCACAGCTCTCCAAATAAAGCTGAGTAAACCTTGGCCCCTCTTCATCTTAGTTTTCAAAAGCTAGAAATGCTTGAGAGGATAGCGGCCTCTCATTTAATTTATGTAGAGCCAAGCTTCCTTTTTCTCTGAGAGGGATTGAATTGAAGTCGTTAGGATCCTCTATTAAGGTTCCTTTCTTGTCCTATTCAGCTATTGTGACTCTCTAAGTGGAGTTAGACAGCTTGTCAAAGTTAAAGTTGTCTTTATTGTCAATCAAAATATTTTTTAAATAGACTTGAGAAAATAATCAGTCTTATATTAAATGCTGCCTCTGACGTTAAATGAAGTCCTATTCTACATTTTGACTTTAGAGAAAAGATTCTTAGAAGAATCTTTTGAAAAAGACTTCCTGTGCTTGTTTGCATTATCAGCCTTGGTCGTTGAGTCTCCTCCTCTTTTAAATATCATCTATGCAAGAGCTTGAGAGAAGACCTCCCTCACTGAGAAAAAGGACTTGAACTTTTTCTGATGTATCCCTTTGAGAATTCTTCGGTCTATGTCTTGCATCTTCTCCTATTTGGAAAGCTATTGAATAGCAAAAATGACTTTGTTGTGCATAAACCCACTGAACTTGCCATTCTTAGATTCTAAAAGCTTGAGGGGGTCTTACTCATGATCGTCACTGTCAGATGACGCAGTATCAGAGTCCATTACATTTTTCTTTTAAAATCTCATGAGAAGCTTTTAATTCTTGTTAAGGAACACTTACGAGAAGAGTTTGAGCTATCTTATCGCTTTGAGTAAGGTAATCACGTCTAACTCGTCATTTAGTGCTCTTTAGCTCTCAAAAACACTGCATGCTTCTTCAATCTTCTACTAAGGAGCATTTTCTTTTCATTCCTGCAGCAGCCACACTTGAATAATATCTAAAGATGTCGCCGAATGTGTAATTAAAGCGAGACCGATTGAAAATCTCCTGCTGCAGATGAATCTTATCTTCTTCATTAAGCTTCACATTCTCGTCATCAAATAATACAACAATAAAAAGTTGTTAAATTTCCTTCCAAAGCTTTCTTAGGTTGCTCTCTCGTTAGCCTTCCTTACTAAGAATGAATTTCTCTTCTCCTTATAACCTTTTCTAGAATAAATCATAGCATATATAATTGCTCTGCTATGGATTGTCTATTTAAGTTTCATCTTTAAAAAGGCCTGATTTCTCTTGATCTTTCCTTCCTCCTTACAAATTGAGAGTATTGGCTCTTCTTGTTTGAGGGGATGAATTCCTATCTGTATCAAATGCGCGCGGTTGAGGCTTCTCAGAGAAGGCAAACTTTCCAGCCTGATGATAGATCTTTCTTAGGAGAGAGGCATGCATGAGTCTCTCTTGAAAGAAACTGACTAGGATGAATCCGATGAGAATCAGAGATTCCTTGAAGCCTCCAAGGTCTTTCAGCAAATCACTCACTCCATATTCCCTTAATAATTTTAATAAGGAAGGTGTTCATACTTTCTCTCATATATATCGTAGGCTTTGGAAAGTCGAATGTAGATCGTAGCTAAGCTGAGATCTGTTCCAAGCGCATCATAGTACTCTCTTATACTCTCAACCTATACAATTATGTCAACTCTCTAAAAATATTACTGATGGGAACTTTGCATCTGACTCAGTGAGGAAGTTATCATTCATCTACGCTTCGTTTGTTTGGACATACAGATTCGCACTTTTCTTTTGAGTTGAGTCCAGGGGTATGAAAAGAGCGTCGTCAATAAAGTTCTAGATGGGGTTAGTGAAGTTATTAAAGTCGAAGAATGAGTTCACAAAAGCAAAGCTCAGCTAATTCTAGTCAAAGAAGGTTTAAATTTGCTGCTTAGGAGCACAGCCATTTGATGAATTTTCGTAAGCGCATCATTTAACTCGTACTTCAAGATATTTGAAATCCTCTGAGTAGAAATTCCCCTCAAGAAAGAAAGACTTATTCTTAACGCAATAGAATTTATCGATCCCGTAGAGTTTAACCTTTGATTGGTCTTGAAAGCTGAAGTACTTATCACTGCAAGGAGCTATCTCGAGGGATTTAAGAGTTCTTTGGTACTCTAAAATAAAGTTAAAGCCCAACTTAGATATCTATCTTACTCACATTAAGTTGTTTAGTTGATGAAGTAATCAATACTAATTCATTTATCATAATTAGGGAATAAATTTATACTATTGACTTCTACAGTTGCAATTGAGGAGTTGTAATCGCCAGTGAGTTGAAATGCGAAGTCAAATCCCATTTTTCCCACATCCACTTAGTCTGAATAGTTATCCAAATTTTTCATGAATGACTTCTTAGCTATGGTGTTTTCCTTTTTTGTGACAAGCACTTCTATTCTGTTTATGAGATATGCTAGGATAATCCCAAACACAATTAGACTAACGAATGCTCCAACATAGCTCTTATAAGTCCTATACAAGAATAATGGGATTTATAGATGTCTATTTACTCTTCTCACTTGTATGTGAGCTAGATGGGTCTGCCATACATATCCAAAAATTTCATAGATTTGGCGAGCCTCAGATAAGAAGGCTGGCTCTTCTTTTCTTTTTTAACTTAAAATAAATTGAAACTATATGCAATCAATTAGCATCTCCTCCTCTATTATGATGATTACTTTAATAGTTTATAGAGCTCTTCTTTTATCTTTTGATGTCTTCGAGTTTAATAACCTGCTTATGAACTGTAGTCTATTTGTGAGCATCCACTGCTTTTGTGAAATCAGTTCTCTAAGTCCTTAGATTCGGCTAACTGGATCCAGCTTCACTCTTCTGCTTATTGGAATTCATAATTTAAATATCTTTAAGTAAAATTGTAACATCCTTAATCCGTTTTCTATATTTAAACAATCTTACCTTTCAGAAATTCTATTCAATAAATGGCTTAATGATCTTCATTTTCAAAAAATAAGGATTAGGGTTGTATTTAATTTTCTAATTCTAATTGAAATTATATTTATTTTAAAATAGTAGCAACATAAAACTTTAATATTGAAAGAGGAAAGAATTTTCCCAAATACTCTCATAAGATGTAGCTCGAGAATTGTGATTGACAATTAAGATTATTCTATAAAATATAATTGATTCAGTTTCTTCTTTTCTTATTTTTGATGACAAGGGGTCTCGCAGTGAAGACGGTATTTCTCTCTGAGGGAGGGACCTCCATGCTCTATATTTTACTAAATTATTCAGATTGATTAAACTCATTTAGCTAGTTTTCTCTCGTTAAATAAATTAATAAGTTGTGAAATTGCCAGATTCAGTGTCCACTGCAATCTATTCCTCATTTAAATGAACAAGCATCTTCTAATTATCGTCAAAGTGAACATGCTGTTTTCTAGGTGAGTGCTCACTTTTAGTTTCCTAATATACCTCATAATCCTAGGGGCCATCTTTCGTCCTTCTTCTCTCTGCGGATTCAAAAGCTATCTCATAAAACTATATATGAGCTACTTACCCTAATGGTTGTGGGTCATCAATCATTATGAAACTCTAAGGCTTTTTATTGAAGGTCTTTGACCTTTACTCAGTCTACTTTTACTTCAAGCCCTCGAACTGGCTCTTCTGGAACGAAGACTAGATGATGTGTAAGAGTTATAGCTGCTCATATTACTTCTCTTAGAAGAGTAGTGAGTTTTCAAAGGAGCTGCTTTCGGATCCCCATACAGTTCGCATAAGTTGATGCTCGCCATTTAGTTATTGTCTTGCTCTTTTACATTCAATGCAAGGTTTCCAGTCTTCTTAAATTACAAAATTTGATTTAATGTTTTTAAAATCTAGTCTAAAGAGTTAACTTCAAGCTATCAGAATTCTGAAGTTTTCTCTAGAATATTCCCTTCAGGATTCTTCTATCGAGAAGTTACAGGTTTGGCTGCTGTGCAAGTGAGTTGATTGCCTTTTGCACCTTGCCTTTCACATATTGCTTTAGAACTGTGTTTTTACTGTTGAGCAGCTTCAACCCATCTTGGCGATTATCATCACTGTCTGAAGTAGTCGTATCAGAGTCTATCACATTCTTCTTTTAAAACTTCATTCAAACATTAGCAAATAATTATTGTGTTTAATTTCATAAGAAGTTTCTGATGATTAGTGAGGAAAACTTGCGAGAAAAGTTTGAGCTGCCTTATTGATTTGAGTAAAGTCACTATGTCTAACTCATCCATCAATTTGCTGGTCCCTTTCTGAAATATTGCATGTTTCTTCATCTTTTCACTCATAATCATCCTCTTTGTCTTATGTATAAACATAATTAAAATATTCTTTCTGCAACAACCCCACTTAAACAGATAGTGAACCATGTCTTTGAGAGTGTATTTGAATCTAACTCGACTGTAAATTTCTCTCAAAAGCAGCACCTCATCTTTTTCATTAATAATGCGTTCTCATCGTCAAATTTAAAAGTCTAAATATAATTTGGCAGCCTTTTTCTTCCTCCGTCAATTTCTCCTAGATTTTTCTTGTCTAGAATTTGAGCCATAACTGTTTAAAGCTGTCTTTATAGGAGTATTATAAAGAAATACATTTAAAATATAAGTAGCTCTTCTTGCTGATTATTTTACCAATTTAGATATCAGTTCTAAGCCGCTGAATTGAGTCGAAATTAATTCCTGACTGACTTGCTCCCGTATCCCTTCTTTGCAAGGAAGTAGATTTATAGGATGAGCTCTGTCTTCCTCCACTTTAATCACTTTTATCATTAGCATTTTTATCATCAGTGTCTGGCTTCTTTCTTTGGTATATCTTTTTAAGCAGTGCTGAGTTTAGCAGACGCTCCTGAAAGAAGGCCACACAAAACAAACCTATCATAATTAGCGACTCCTTGAAACCTCCGATGTCTCCCAGAAGATCACTCACTCCATAAATTCTACAAATCGTATGTAAGAAGATTGCTTATATAGAGTTCGAATTATTATAGATAAGGTGTACATACTTCCTCTCGTAGATATCGTAAGCTTTGTCTAGTCTAATGAAGATCACTGCCATAGAATCATCTGACCCAAGGTCATCAAAGTATTCTCGAAAGTCGGAAACCTAAGAAGACATCTCAAATAGAATAAAGTTACAGAGAAACTTAATTCAATTTATTTAGACATAAATAACTTATTTACAGAGGTGAAAGAGATCTCATCTGTATCAAAAGAGAGAATCTTATCCTTCAATTCAGCATTATTGTATTAGACATAAAGGTTCGCATTTTTCCTTATCGATGAATCTAGAGGGAAGAAAAGAGCGTCATCAATAAAAGTCTAGATGGGGGTCGAGTAGTTATTGAAGTCGAAGTACGAGTTTATAAATGCAAAGTTGAGTTGGCTTTGATCAAAGAATTTCTCGATAGTAGTCTTAGAAGCACAGCCCTTTGTAGGATCTTCATATTGGCAGCGCTTGGCTCTTATCTCAAGGTATTTGAAATCTTTGGAGTAGTAATTGCCCTATATTTTAAAATCCTTCTGCTTGGTGCAATAATAGTTGTTGATTCCATACAGATTCACTTGTGTCTAATCTTAAAATCTAAAATTCGTGCTCCCGCATGGGACTATGTCAAGGGCTGTCTTTACTTTTTAAGATTCTAAATAATCGGTGTTAACAATTATCAAGTACTTGCTTGAATGAACTTACTTTGTGTTGTTAAGTCATAATAGGTATTAATTGCGGTAACTTCCAAATAGCCAATCGATTTGTTGTAATCGCCTGTCATTTAAAAAGCGAAATCAAAACCTTACTCACCTATATCAATAGGATCTGAATAGGCATCTAAATTCTTCAGGAAAGATTTCTTTGCTATTTAAGTGTCGCCCTTCGTTACCACAACATTTAATCTGTAGAAGAAAAATGCAAACACAGTTCCATAGATAAGTGTGCTAGCCACTGCTCCTATGTAATAAAGTAAAAAATATAAATTTAAATTAGTAGCTCTTGTAAGTTCTTAAAATAGTTAAGTTGAAATGAAAGTTTTTACTCCTCGCCCTTGTAAGTGAGATTAACAGCTTTTCCATACATGTCGAGCGATTTAAAATTCTTGGCCATCTTTTTACAAGGTGGTTTTCTCTTTTTCTCCTTCTTAACTAGGAGAAGAAATAATTAGCTTACTAGATTCTTACTCTCTTGCTTTATAGAATTCCTCCTCTTTATTTGAACTTGCTTGAGGACTTGGCCCAGCTGAGGTTAAAGATTTAAATGATTTGATAAATAAAAAATGCAAAATTTGCATTGGAAGTTTGAGTTCCATCAAATTTGAAACCCTCCCGATAAATAAAAATAATTTAGATTCATGTCTAATTAATTATAGATGAAGATTAATTATATTTGGTGATTGGTTAAATTAATAAGTGAGGAATGGAAGTATAGGTTAAATTAGTTTTTCAGAGATTTATTTCTAACTATTCTGCTTGCTTGATTGCCTATCAAATGTTAAATTCATTTATAATTAAAAAATCTCATTAATTCTTCCTATCCATTTCAATATTTTTAACTTTAAATATCTTTGCAATTTAAATTATGTTTTCTTTATCTTGATAATGTATGCATAAGATAGTTCAATGATCTAAAGTGGTAATTATTTCTGACATTCGATTTATTACTCAATCCTCCTTTAAATAATATTCTACCTATATTATTTACTGCCGCATGAGTCTTACCACACTTACTTATTATAGGAATAAACAGTCATTTATTTTATTGAGTAACCAATGCAAACTCCTATACACCTTAAAGAAGTTAAATTTTTTATTTAAAGTTAAACACAAATACAAATTTCATTCTCATCATTCAAAGTTAACCTTAGCATTTTATTATTCCAGAGATGCAATAATTGCAAGTTTGAGCTCTTCATCCTCGTCCATTCCCAATCGGAATTCTTATAGTTTTGAGTTAATATTATGGAATTAGTTATGCTAGTTTTATTATGGATCGTTCATCATTTCCTCATTAAGCCCATCATTAATTTCATCTTCCTCGAACATTTGAGCTAGTCTACTGTTATTGTAGACCCCACTTTATTGCACTCCAGGGCCAATTCCCAGCTTTCTTATTTCTTTGGTATCTAGACTTGAGTCACTTTATTTTCGGTCTGAGTTCTCAATCTCGTCCATAGAGAGTAGCTATCGCTTCAACTTGCTCTCTTGCATTTTAGAAACCTGCTGGTCTTTAATTTGTTGCTTCTTCTCCTCTAAAGACATTTTGGGATCATTCTAGGGCTACAACTTTTGCATTTTCATTTTCTCTCTGAGCATGGCCACTTCCTCTTATTGTTTGAGCTTCTATTCGGTTAGCATTTGATTGATCACATCTACTTGCATTACTTAGTAGAAGAATTCTCCAACTCTGAACATCGCTTCATTAAAAGTAAAATTTCTTTAATTTTTTAATCATCTGGACGTGAACCATTGTGTCCACCAGGGAAAGTAAAAATATTCTTCATATTTTGACTAAAGTGCTAATTTGCTTATCGCCTGCGTATTTTTCGTGGATAGCCTTAGTATGATGAGGCCCTACAAAATCATCATTCTCTCCGGTCATGAACATAGCAGGGATGAAGCAAGAGTCAACATTCTATATCGGATTCAGATTGAAAATGTCGAATTAAGCTCTACTTTAAATAGAGCTACGCACCATCCTCATAGCCATAGAGGCAAACAGAGAAGGAATTTTAGTGTTGTTCTGAACCAACTCATCTGCAAGCATTTTCAGACTGCTGAATAATAATCACAATTAAAGTATAAAGATAAATGGGGAGTCTAAGACCATCCCTGCAATTGAGGGATCCCTATGTCCGTGCAACAAAGCAGTGGCTGCTCCCATTGAACGGCCCCATAATCCTATCAAACTCACTCTGCCGCTGCTCCTCAGGTAATCAACTACGCTCTAAAGATCCTCTTTCTCATGATATCCCAGTGAGATGTAGTCTCCTTCAGATTTCCCACAGCCAGAAAAATCGAAGGTAAAGAGGGATATAAACTGTGGTAGCAAGTACTCAAGGCAATCAAACGAACCTCTTCTGCTCGAGCAGTTGCCATGAAGAAATATCACACAAGGCATTTGCTTTTGAGGTCTTTTTGATTCATGAATTTCATAAAAAGAGCAGGCCAGATCATGGTTTCTATTATTCTTTAAAATTAGGTCAGTTCTAACCACTCTCACACCGTGAATGAGCAGTTCCTTAGGTCCTAAATCCTTGATGTTATACTCGTCTCGAGGAGGTCGAATTATTGCTTTCCAAAATTGGCTATAACCTCCACCCATTGATAATTCCATTCCTGATTATTTTAAATTAGAATTTATGAGTAACTAAATACTGTTTTAGGATAATAAGAAAGAATCGGCAAGTTATTGGCTGAGGTTCAAATAAATGGAAAATGTTTTCAAAGCTTGATATCGATAAACTCTAGTCAATTAAATTTTAGTTTCAAAAAAATTGAATTGAATGTTGTTTATCATTAAGATCGCTAATGTTTCTATATTAAGATGGTTTTCTTTGCTACTGTTTTTACTACACTCTAGTGGGTGACTCAAAATCACCAGCTCTGCTAGTTCTAGATCCATCTCTTGCATTATGAATATCAGCGATTCTGCTATAATCTTGATTTTTATGTGGGTATACTTATCCAGTTTCAGATTTTTCTCTATTATGCTTGCGTTGAAATATCTGATTTTTAAGAAAGTCTGCCATCTCCCTCTTAAAATTATCTTGATCCTTCTCAGTTATAGCTTTATCATAAAAGGCTTTGAGTTCTCTCTGAATTCTTTGCTTCCTATTGTTCTCTTCAAATCTCACCTATTTGAAATTAAGATCCTTCTCTAAACTTACTGCTTAGTTATTAGCTATATCTTGAAGTACAATTTTATTTCCTATAACTTCATTTTGAACTTTGCTGACTTCTCTTTCAACTTCCTTTTGCTTCATCTAATTTTCTAAGGTCTTTCTCAAATCGTCTAGCTTTATCTGCTTCACACGTTTCCTATCCTCGTTGCTCTGGCCTATTTAACCTTTGAAATATCCTGGCTATCCTTCATTACTATATTTCATTAGCTTAAAGTTTAACTTACTACTGCAATAGTGCCTTTTCATTAAGTTTCTTAGATTCAAACTACTGAGTTTTATTTAAGCAAGCCTCTCTGGTTTAATCTCTCATCTTAGTTCTCTAGTGATGTAAAGTCAAGAATTGATCTCCTTTAAATTGCTCCATGAACTTGGTTTCATTTGCAGATTTATCTTGCAGCAGCTGCTTTTCAAATTTCTTCTAGCTCTTATTGAGTTAGATCTATTGATATATTCTATCTATGGCCGAGGGATCTATGTTCAGCTTGCTTAGGTCTTATTTTGGTGAGCGGTTTATTTTCTGAGCGAGGCTCATCAAATTTATGTTCAAACTCTTCTTGCTTTGTTACTGATAATTCTACATTTAAGACCTATAGGAGCTTTGAGAGGCTAAATCAGAGGTTTGTTTTAAGTTTGGCTAATTCCAACAATTATCGCCTTGATTTAGGTCCATCAAATTATTATAAGATAAGGCTCTGGCTCGTTGATTCTCTCTGTGGTTCGCTTTCTTAGCAAGATAAGAGGAGTGATTTGATCTGGCAGTGTGGCTGCCAGAGACTTAAGAGCGGACATCATTCAAATCTTCAACACCATCACAGTCATCATTGTCATTTATCAGTTCATTATCATTATTCAAGTAGGCACGCTTAATACGCTTACCAGCCTAACTATAGCCACTCCTATGAGAGTAGTTAGACTGAGTTTCGAGAGTATCTTGTCCCGTCGCTTGAATTTCATACTGCCTTTTAATTGCGTCATTACTTCCAATTTAGATTTAAGAATAATTCTTTATGTTTCCATTATAACTGTAAGCAAAATAATATATAAGGTATTATTTAATTAATGCTTTCCTCTTTAAATGAATCCTTAATAACATAAAGATGCCCTAGAATAAGATTATATGTATATTTATTAAGATTATATAAAAATATGAAACCACGCATTTTATATCTATGATCATTCTTAAATTTATAAATATAACTGCTTCAATTTGCCATATAACTATATTAGATTTGGTAGGAATATAGCTGTTGCATAACCTCAATTCAGGGCCACTAAACCCACTTCTTTCTACTGATTAACGCTTAATTTAAAACTACACAAAGATTATTAGAGGCAAAGAATAGTTAATGTTAATTGCTTACAGTCTATTGGTTGTTTGGTTTTAAAGTTCGATCGTAATCATTTGCTCCTGATATTATAGCAGGATCAGGATAGAAAACTTAGTTGCTTTAAATTGTTGGAGAGATATAATTTTCATTTAGCACTCCTCGAGTGTACTGCTGATTAGTGCGCACTCGAGATCCAGACCGAGAATTATTCCCAATTGTTGTACTAAAACGATTTTCATGCATGTCCGGCGCCTTCATACGGCTAGGAAGGCTTTATTTAGTCCTAAAATATCATTGAGCTTTTGTATTTTCTTAGAGAGAAAAAAGATTTTTAATTTAATAAGACTTACTCTATTCTACTACCTCGGAGGTTTTAAAAAATCTGTGAGACCAATCTTGGGTTAGATCCCCACACTTCGCATCTCTTTTAATTTGGGATGTGTTAATTTCTGCTCCTTGATAGTTTTCTTTGTCTATTGTCCTTGAAGTTCTCTAGTGGATGGAAGAAGCAGCCTTTGTGGATACTACATCCCGATTTATCCCATCTAAAAAGATAATATAAAAAAATATCAGATAAGTATTTTACTTTGAGTACTGTCATTCTTTGCATCGCCAACTAGTTTCTTGAAGTATCTAAGTTGATTGGTGATTGGATTAAATTTATTACTTATTTGCGAGTGAGCCCTAACGAGGGTTGCTAGGGGCCTATTTCCCCACATACTTAGCATAGTCATTAACAAAGTAGTTGTTAGTGTTCATACTTTATCTCTTTTTAAACAATTAAATAATTTACAATCTTACAAAATTCACTCACTCAGTATAAATTGAAAAATAATATTCAGTCAGTGAATTTTAGATAGTATTATGATTTTGCAAGCACGTTTATGCTGCTGTCTGCTCTTTCTTTTTCTTATCCTCTTCATCTCTTTAATTAAAGAAATAATCAAAATAAAGATTTAGTTACTTTGCATCTTTTCCCTTTTTAGCCTTTATAGAATCTGGCCAAAGTTTTCTTATTTGTTTGGATCGTCCACAACCATTACTTTAAATTATATTTTAAACCGTGCTTCCAGGTTATGCTTTAGACTCACCTCCAGTGCTTCCGCCAGGTTTCGTAAAGTTTGACTCGAAGTTCATTTTCATCATCTTCTCCAATCTCTTTCTATAGAGGGGGTTTGAGTCTATTGCGAATCTGTTCAGCAAATGAAGAACTAAATAGATACTTTATATTTCTTAAAATGATGAATGAAATCATCCAAAGCCTCAACCAAGGAGAATTCTTGATAGAGCAAAAGCTTTTTGTGATAGAGATGGCCCACAATTAGCAGAGAAGTGCAGAACTCCTCAAAAGTCATTCTAAGATCTTCATCATGGAGTGTCTCTATCCTTCCATCCTTTAAAAAGAAGGACTTATTATCCAGAGAGCAAAGAATTATCTCGCACATCTCCTTAAACTCAAACTTATGCTCCTAAACTCGTTCATCTCCTAGGATCAAATTATGTCTGTTCTGAATTCTCTTTTTCACTCTGGCCAGCCAATTTAACACTTCTATAAAAGCAATTATTTCATATGTTTTAACTTTAGTGAAACTCTTCATGCTTGGTTTTGGCATTGCATCCTCAGTTTGGTGACTTTTATCAGTAGTTTTATCTACACTAGTTCTTTGATTCCTCATTTAAGGGGAACTAGGCTGGTTGTCTTGAAACTGTAAATGCCTGGAAGAAGATCTAAAGTGACCCTTTAAAAGTTGTTTTCTCTTCCCAAGCTTAGAAGGGGAAGCTAGGTCCTGTCTTATTAAGGCGCTACCTAAACCATCTTTGAATTTTCCACTTCGCAGACTTGGAGAGGCAGGAATCATTCCTCCATGTCCCATGCCGGAGAATTTAGTTTAGACAGAAAGATTCTTAGGATTTTTAGGGCTTGCTCTTAAAATAGAGTCCTTAGTTTTATAAGAGTCAAGATGAGATGAGTCGAGTTTTATGGTGGCATTATCAGGTATCTTCTTTCTAGCGTTTGAATTATTTTAAGCTTGCTCAAGCTATTTGAGAGTTGCTCCTGGTTTCAAGATATTTATCTTGTCTTTGAAGATCCTTGCAGAAGTGAAAAATCTCAGTAATCCTAAATGAAGAATGAATAGATTAATTATAATCTTACTGATAAAGGAAAGGGAACTGGAGTACTTATCTAGCTGCTCAGAAATTAATTTTGAGAAAAGATATCTCAGCTTTTCTCGATAGTTTTCCAGCACGTCTTAAATGATAATTTAAAAATTGAATAAGAAGGAAATTTAATTTTCTTAGATTTCCTTTCGAGAGAGATCTATCTTGATATGGTAACAAATAGAGATATGATTCTTTGCCTCTCTAAATGAATTAGAGCGAATAAATCTCTGCAGAAGCACCGAAAGTGTGTCATTATCTTTCAGCCCCTGTCTGTATTTAGAACAGACTACTCTCACAATAGACTCTAGAAAGCCAGGAAAAGTGAGAAAGTATTTGTCTTAGACTGATCTGAAATTCATTATATTCTTAACATAGGCAATCTTCTGCTGTATTCCATTCTGGTTAATGAACTCTAAAATTTTGTTTAAGATTATATGCTTGCTTACCTGGAAAGTCTTTTGCTGAGATTCTTGCAGAGTTATAGAAATCTATCATTAGGTGATCTTTTCCAAAGAAGCTGGTCTCTTTTTGACCAAACACCTCCACAAACATCTTCTAGAAATTGTAAAGCCTCATTTTATTAACCTCAGTGACTTTGGTCATCTGTCTGAGTTAGAAAGACACATATATCTCGTACAAGTAATCTGAGTGGCGGGCAAGAGTGCGCACAGTCTCATAAATTTCCTTATACTTCTACTTCTCTAAGCCTCTACTTTTTAGGTATTCAATTTCAGAGAGAAAGAGATCATCCAGGTTGAATGTTGAGGATTAAAATTCTTCAAACTGTATCATAATACGCCTATATTAGGCATAATATTGGACTTGCTCTATATCGAGCTATCTGGTTAGGTACTAATCCATGTTTAGAGAAAATAAGTTGTCGTTCAAAAATAAGATGAAAAGTAGATCAATCTCGTGATGTTGATTTTTAGCTTGATTCCTTTATCTTAAAGAAGAGTGTCGCTCATTTGAAGGGAATTAGCATTCTTGTTTGCTACTTAATTTTAGTTTGAAAGCTTACTGGCTGAATGATTTTATCTTTCTTTCGAAGTGGCTATTAATGGATGCTTCATGTGAGATAAAGATTAATTTTGGGCTATAGTAAGTACATTAGCACTTATTAAGCTCATTTATTTCGCATGCCTTGGATCAAAATTGTTCACTCTGTATAGCTCAGTGGGTGTTACACTTCCAATAGATGATATTGAGCTCTTTTGGGGTGCGTGCAAGTGATTTAAGCTTTGAGAGAGGTTAATTCTGTGATGCATGATCTCCGAAATGTTGAGAATCTTTCCTTACTGGGGATATCTCTTCTTTTGGTAGTTCACGAATGCATTCATGCCTATTACATTTTTCTATAGCTGAAACTCTTTTGCTTCTTCTTAGTTTCCTAATGATATCTTTCTTTACTGATCTAAAAGAAGCTTCCTGGCTCCTGATGTCAGTCAAAGATAACTCAAAATCTACAGTGTTACTCTAAGTGTGAAATGTTAACTTCTTGTCTTTATTATTTTTACTACTTAGAGGTGGAAGAAGGGCACTTTTTAAAGATGTTGGGTCAGCTTAAGCATTACTTTTTCTCTTTTAAGTTCCTTGTATATCTTTTGGATGCAGTTCATCTTATGCGGAAGCGATTGAAGTGTAAACTTGGGGTCTTGAGTTTTTGTAAATTCCTACATCCTCAATTAAAATTTAGCGTATTTTATTTAATTACCTGAGACTGGTTCTTCTTCTGCTAATTATTCATAAGCTAGTCCTTGTCGATAAAAAGCTCTCCAAGCTAAGTATTGAGGTAAGTGAAGTTGCCCTGAACTTTGTAAACCTTGTGAGTTGAATTTTAGTTGCTCTTTAAAAATTTGAGAGTCCTATCTTTGAAGTCCTCATTTTGTTTATCTGACTTGAGGGGATCTATTTTGACATTGGCTTCAATGGTAATTTAGAATTTAAGTGCCTCCATATGCTTCTCAAAGTTACCTGCAAACTCAACTTCTCTGAACTGTCTCTCCGCTTACAGTATATTCTCGAGCTACTTGATCTAGGCTTGATATTTTTCCTCTATAGCTCTTACCACATTTTCATCAGATAAAGGCCCATAAGTCTAAGTTGATGCATCCTAATACTCTTTCTTGGAAGTTGATGTCGACGATCTCTTTGCGATTTTGTCTATGCAGTCTATGCGTGCAAGGATGGTGGCTTATTTGTACTAGAGCTTCTATAATTCTTTGATGGTTTCATTTATGGACTGCTGCTTAATTTGTGACATGGAGTTCTAAGCAGCCTCAGATTCCTGTTATGTCGAATCCATGGTGTCCATCTACATCAGTATGGTCTATCTTCTCTGCATGTTCCGAGGGCTTAGCAATCAAAACCAGCGTTTTTCTTTTAATGATTATCTAACTATTTTTTCATTGAGTGCAAGCATATTGTAGTTGGCCTCCATTGCCTCTCTATTGTGTTCCAGTCGCTGAGCCATCTCTGAGAATTTCTTATAGTCAAAGTACTCTTCTTATTCCCCTAACTGATCCAACTTATCTTAAAAGCGCTTGTTTGTAGTCTTAACCATGTTCTCCTACAAGTAGTCCTTATTTATGTAGTGCTCACTTCTCGCTAACTGCTCAGTCAAGTCTAATAAAAATACGATAGATTCCAAAGTCATTTGCCTTTTGTCCTAATTTCTTGAACAGTTATGCCATTGAAGCTATCTCACCTTCTCGAATATAAATAGTAAGAGATATCAAGCTTAGCTGTTGCTTGAGGTGAATTAATAAGCATAAGATAATTAGAGTGATGCCTGTTCATCATCTCTGAGAGCTTGTCTTTGCCCTTTGAGTACCATGTTCTTAACTTTGCGTTCAAGCGCTCTCATGATAGCTGACTCTGGCTTCTTTCCCTCTTCCTCACTCTACATTTTTAAAGTCTTCAAATTCAGAAGCCCCTTGTTGTTAGCAGCTCCTTCGTTAGAATTGTCTCTGGCTTTGCTGTTAGACAACTAGTAGCGTGTTGTTTCGATTTCCCTTAGTTATGCTTCTCTTCATCACAGAGCTCTGCTGCTTTTTAAAATTTGAGGCATTCCCTTGTGGCTTGGGCAATAGTTCCTTGCTCTTCGAGGTCTCTAGTGAGAGTGAAGAAGTGGGTATTTGCGAAGATGATTATCGGGAGTTTTCATTTTGGTCTAGGTTGTTAAGAGCCTTTAAAAATATGTTGTTGTTCATTTAGCTATTTTGCAATTTAACTAAAGCAAATCAATATATCCCATTTGCACATAAGCATGGGGCGAATGAATAGATCGATTATAAATATAATAACTAATAATTATCATGATGATGCAAAAGTTAGCAGCACTCTCAGTTATTGCGGCCACTTGTTCTCACATTACTTTAAATTTTTATTATTAAAGTTCCCTGTCTACTTTGGCTTAAAAATGCGCAGCTCCAGAAATAGACAGAGTTCTTGAGGCAAGAACTAAACTCAATAGTGGAGCAGATCCTGCCAAGAAGTAGTGCGTGCTTGTACAGAATTGCTTCAGAGGACCCAACGATCCCACAATGGCTGAGGGTCCCTTGCCCCAACGGAGCTGATCCCACTCAAATCATATCCTTCATTATATTTAATCAACAACCCTTAGATTCTCTACTTCGACCCAACTCCACTTCTGAGGCAAGACTCTCAGATATCTTTCTAATCAATTTGTCCATTCCTTGATCCAGCAGGCCCATTCATTTATATTTTTCTGCAGATCTTAAATATTATACTTCTTAGATTTATTGTGCTGCAATTGAATAAAGTTTTCCTCTTATAAAAATAGAATATAGTGTTTGTGTAAATGATGATCAAGTTGAGATCATGAGTAAGTTTTATCTCTAAAATAAAGAGCTCTACCCTTATAAGGCCCTTTGCTAATTGTAAATTATAGCTAATAACTTCAGAAGTATTGATTCAGTGTTCGGCTCAGATTGCTCAATCTGCGCAGTAAACCTCAAGAGGATGTGGTGCGATTACACCTGCCACCCAAATAAGACCGCCTTCGGTAAGAACTCGAAATTATTAACACTCCTCTTTTAGTTGCTGGAACAGGTTACTAGATGGATCCTGATGATGGAAACTTGACTTTAACTAATTTCACCGTCGATCCTGATTATGCTTGCACTATGTTCTAGTCTTGCAGCAAAGTTTCAATCGTCGCCGCTGCCTCTCTTTAATCTTCTGAAGCATTCTTGGACTTCCTAGTAAGATTAAACTTACGTCATTAAAATTCCCCAATTAGGGTTTCAACGGCAAACAGCAAGGAAAATCTATCATCAAGTTTTTGTTCTCTAAGGACCACACTGAGTCGCTTATAGACGTGATTCACTAGTGCAACTACCCAGTGCCAGATAACTAGATTGTAGATGGCTATTAGGGCTGCGCCAACTGCTCCTGTGCTACTTGCGATTACGCTTGTGCTGCCCCAAATGTGAACGCAGACATTGGCTTCTTCGATGGCTTTAACGGAGCCTTGGTGGGAATATCCTACGGAGTTCTAATTGCCGTCTCTATCATATTCTAGCTAGTGAGACATTTCTGCCTCAAAAAGAAGCAGCAGACTGAAGATTTTGAGGAAGATAAAAACGAAGCTGATGAATAGAACGAGGGACTTATTGAGAGAGTTAAGGCTCAGTGAAAGCTAAAGTAAGAAATTCGATAGTATCCACCCACTCGAATTCTTGAACATAATCAACCATCAATATATTGAAAGTAAAACATACAAAATATTCTTAAAAAGAGGTTAGCATCAAACCTTTACATTTTCTGCAATCTATCTTATCATTCTATGGTGAAGATATGAAAAAGAAGAGTGTAAGATTAATAAGAGTACTTATAGGAGAAAATTAAGCGACCGCTAATATAACAATACTTATGATTCATGCAATTATAGAGGTGCTTGTAAGCTTTTCTCTTACTCTACAAGAATACTTTAATTTCAGACGATAGGATATTTACTATGAGAAAGTTTTTGCAGAGTTTGAGGTGAGGAGACTACAAATGAACCAAGAAAGCTTACAAGTCAATACTGTTAGAGATTTATGCAATACCACTTTGCCTATTTTTAAATGTTCAATCGTAATCTTTGAGCATGTTTTCAACCTCCTCACCGTCTATAGGATTGACCTTCCAGTAATTATTGGCTATATATTCCTCGTTAATGATGTTAGCTGCATCAAATCCTTCTTTTAAGTTAGTCTCTATTGTCCTACGTGCCTAATTGAACGGACTAAAGGAAACCCCTCCGATATTTTAGTGAAAGGGAGAATTTTCCGGTAGCTTCTGAAGAATTTATTGATGGTTCAACGGTAGAGTGGGTGGCTATTACGGCTTGTTCTACTTTTTCTTCTTGGGTTTATTTCTGCGGCTCATGTCTACTTTACAAAATTTAGAATGTGAAATACATTCGATATCAAATAAAAAGTTCTCAATTTATGCGACATTAAAACTTGGTAATCCTCATCGTCGTCAACATTAAAGCTTATCTTTAATTCTTCATCTTATTCTCCACCGCCTCCAAACATACCAGAGGCCTTCTTTATACTTGGCTCATCGTCATCTTAACTACTGGCTTCTTCTTTTTACTATTACGGGTGAACGCAGGTTCATCAGAGTCTTACTATGCATCTTCATCATCTCCTACACCGAAGCCAAATCCACCCTCCTCTTCTTCCTCCTCTTCATCTTCATTGGTCTTTATACCCATACCCAATTATTTACTGTACAAATCTAGCATATTTAAGTGAAAATTAGAGCACATTTAAAAGCATTGGACTAACTTCTATCTCAATGAAATTCGTCCATTTTTCTCCAAATTCACGAAGATATTCCTCTATATCTTCTTCATTCTTATGAGAGTCAATTATTTATGCTAGCCTAATGAGTAGGGCCATGTGTCCATGCCTCATTCGCCTCTCACTCTTAAATTTAAAGTCTTTGCTTCCCTACTCTGACTCTGACGAGAATGCGGTTATAATCTTCTGAATAATATTGCTAGATTGCAGTGCAGACACCTTTATTTCGGGATCTTCACAATTATCGAAGATATCTTTGTAAATGTCGATCACTGTTAATTATAGAGCACTGTTCCACGGGTATAAGAATATTAGCTCAGTTAAATCACTCAAAGCCGAGGAGTCTATAAAGTAAGATAGCAATACTGGGTTAGAGAGATAAGTCACTTGCCTCATAAGCTCGATAATTTTCAATCTTAGTCCACCTAGGGCTTCATGCTCGATTCGAATGTCGTGTCAAGATAGAGACTCTGGTTGTTCGACTGTATTTAAACTCTCAAAAACAGTCTATTAGTTTTGCATCAATATCAATACTAGGGGTGCCTCGTCATCTTCTTCGTTTCCGATGTCAGAATCTTAAGTCCCCAGACTGAAACAGAAACCCTCCTTCTTTTTGACTGCCTTATTCCTCTTGTTTCTCTTTTAGTTAAGTGGAATGAGTCTAATTATCTTTGCGAGGTAATTAAAGATAAATGTATAAGTGAGGACTGTGAGTGCAGCTATTCGGCTGGAAGTGTTAGAATCGAGTATTGAGGGGAAAGACATCTCATAGATATCTGCCAGGAATTTCTTCGATGTTATTAGATTAAAGCAGTCTTTTAATTCTATCAACTCGCACAACAAACTTGTTGAATTAAGATTATCCTCCTCTGTAAATTCGGCGCTCAGCTTATCTACAAGCTACTTCATTATCCACTCTTTAATAAATGATAAGTATGAAGTCTTATATATCTCTTGCTTGATTCTAATATGACTCGCAACGACGTCATCATAATCGTAGCCAGATATCACCATCAGCTTTTTCACAAAATCTGCGATGCTTCTGTTATAAGAATGGTAGACTAGATTTTCAATGCACTCAGGTTACTGAATGAAAAGGTAGTGCACTAAAAGTTTCTGTCTCCTTATTAGCAAACTGTTTATCAAATTGAAGAAGTAGCCTGAGAGCACGTGATTTATAGGCGTTTCCTTGGTCTGCACAAATTAAAATAGCCTTTACAGCAGCATAAACTTTTAAGGATTGTTCATGTCTGCGTTAATTATCGCATCAAAGCATGAGAGGTTTTCAATTTTTCTTCATGATTCTCTAGACTCATTATCAAAATTCATAAGGTAACTTTAAAAACACACTCAACTTAATTTCACCTCCGAAGCCTACATCCTCACTTACTGCACCTATTAGTCCTAGTCCCAAAGGCGTATTTTCTTTCGCGTCTTCTCCTTAAAAGAATTCGAACTTCTTATCGAACGGACTTCTTTCATCGTCGCTATCTCCGCTATCTTCATTATTTAGAAGTCTTAATAAATTTTCGGTATTATATTTCAAATTAAGCACAATTAAAGATAAATTATAAATCAACTGTAAACATATCAAATTACAGTTTAGAAGAAGTATTCTTGTAATAAATCTTGAAAATTTTACTTTAAGCAATAAACATTATTTGCTTATTAGGAAAGAATCATATTTATTGTATACTCTTTTCCTTTTCTATACTCTTTTAACTTCTTAGTTCATTCATTGTGTCAGAGATAAACCTATCACAGTGAGATAATTGTAAAATCTGTAAATCAAATTATGTGAGTTTATTCTAGATATTGATGGAAGTTGGTGTCTTAGAGTTCCTTCTCCCCAATTTAGGCGTATCTACTGTGTGCTCTTTATCAGTGTTGTTCATAATTTAAATTAGCTCTTCATGAAGTTCTTCATCGTGGTTGTTCACCCCAGCACATCCAGCCGTATTAATCGTTATACTTTCTTCTTCTTAAACCTCACTCAAATATCAGAAAATGTAATAAAGGATATTATTACTCTGAGCCTGGATTCCTCCCTCGGAGGGTGACTAATTTTCCGATTTCTCATTGCTTTTATTTAAATTCACTTTTTATACACAAAAATATAGCATTTAATTATCCTAAGTAGATGCGGTTGAAGATTCCTCTTCGGCCGAGCTAGGAGTCTCGAAAAATTTGTCTAAGGAACGAATTAATTTCGAACTGGAATATTTCATTCGCTTGGAACGGGAATCTAAACAAAGTAATTAGACATTAAAGCGGATGAGTGCGCGAAATCAAGTTATGCACGATATATTTTGTACGCAAGTATTCTTGAAGATCGCGCGTTTGATTAAATGGTGATAGTCATTTTGGATTTTGAAAGGCCATCATATCGAATTAACAAGCAAAGATAATCTGAGATGATAGCACCACTTATAAGCATAAAATTTGTTGAAATCCGCGACTGCTTTTTAAGAGACCATTTATAAATTGATAATCATAGTCTATGTGAGTTTTATATTTATAGGGACTTACTTATGTTATCGATCATCTGAGTCGTCCTCTTTCGGCATGACTGTGATGAGGTCAATTAAGTCACCTAGCTTTTCATGGGTAAAGCTATAATAATCATTAGCTACTCATTCCATTATAAAATTTGCTGCCTTATTAAATGCATCCATATTTCTATATCCTCAGTACAAATACGCTAAGACTTATTAAGATACTCCAGCTTCTCTAATATTATGACTTTGCAGATAGGACTGCAGCAAAGTAACAGCGACTATTATAGCACAGAGAAGGATCTTACAATTTTAGGATTTATTCATGTTAGCTGTTAATGTCACTCATCGCATTAATCTCTAGCAACTTTTGCACCGTGCACTCCCCACTATTAAGCAGCTCCACAACTTGAGGGTTAGGTCCTTTAGTAAATGTCATCCATGATAACCTATGAAAGAGGGTGTTAGTTAATGTGGGCAAATATTAGGCTAGAGAAATTTAGAAATTTGTTGTGTATAGAGATTAGCTTATACTCACTTGCTAAACATTTTTACTCTGCGCTTTTGATAATAATTTAGATTTACTCAATATAAATAAAATGATGCAATTATACTACTAGCAATTGTTCACTCTATTAATCTTTATAATTCATCTTCTATTCATTTACCATGCATCTATGCGATTTAAATGAGTCAGGAAATAAATTAAACTCTTAAGGTTGTTGATACTCTTCTAGAAATATTTTAGAATAAAAGGCTAACTTTTTTTAAGTGGGAAGAATGATTCATATTTTATGAGTTGGCTTGTTCTTCTTAAGACTTTCTTGCTTACCTAGATATTAATTCATCTGACTCCTTGTTACTTCACTCATTAACTCCTTAGGAACAGGTTCTTATTAAGTGGGTTGTTTTTATTTCTGTGAAGGCGATGCTTTATCATTCTTGGATTCTTCATATCGCTGATTGCTTAATGCTTTCTTGGCCATTTAATTTTGAGATTCCTTCTGCTGTTCGACCTTAGAGAGATAGTCAGGAGATTTTTATAAGAGTTTTGAATTGTCCAGTGAGGTATTAACTTCAGTTTAATTTTGCCATTACTTTCTCATTTGCATGTTCTACTGTGATCGAGCTACAGCTGCCATTTCTTGATTTTAATTTTCTCTTTGTATCTTTCTGAGCACATCGCTTGACTTCTGAGGTTGCAACTTAAATATAAAAGAATATATTAACTTCACATTACGAACACTCTGCACTCTTTGTTGATTGATTTTTTCAAGTAGACTCTTGCTTCCCTTCTTTTTCTAATCCTCCTGCAAGTTGTGCTCAGATGAAGTTTATCTGACTCAAATAAACTAACGATAGTGCTAATATTTATAGACGTGGTTCACAAAACTAGTCTGGACATATTATTAACTTTAGAGTTCCTACAACTGCCTCTTTTCTTCTATGATAAGTTCATTTTGTTCCTCCACCTCTGCTAATCTTCTTGCCATGCTTTATATCTCATCCACAAGCCTCTATTCCTGCAATTCCAGTTCTCTTTTCCTCACTCCATAAACCTTTTACTGCTAGTCCATTACTTTTTCAATCACATTCCTTGACTTTATAACCTGATCTGGATCGTCATCTTACCTATTCTTCCTTATTTGAGCTTGAGAGACTGATCTGCCCATAGTCTTGCCAACTATAAGTGTCCCATTTTAATTTTTGTTTGCCTAGTTTTTGACGACTACCTCCCCTTCATCATCGATGTCAACGTCAACTCTTGAGTTGTACTTGATCTAAGCTATGGTCTCCTTTATCTTGCTTCGCTCCTATCCGACATCTACTAACTACTCGAATTTCTCTTTGAAAGCTGCGTCTTCTTCTCTCTTATGCTGTAACAACATGGCATACTTGTCTTTTTACTTCTAGATTTCTCTCTTTACTTGGGTAGTTTACTCCTCATACTCCGCATCCTAGTTCAGACTTTCTAATGCACGATATTAGTCTAAGTTTCTTTCCTCCAAAATACCAGCTACTTTCCTGAGCTCCTTGTTTTGTCTCTCTAAATCTACCACCTTATTTTCCATGTCTGCTGATCTCTGTATCATGTCCAATCAAGAAAGCAAATAAAAATTAATCGTAAAAAAGTTTATGATAAACTGAATGATTCCAGTTTGGTCTTGAGAGAATTGATTTCTCGTTGTTGCTTGCTGATGAACTTTTAGATCTTCCTTAGTTGAAAGTTTTTGTTTTAAACTTCTGGGGTCTCTCCCTTAAGCAAGTCTCTGTGCGTGACAACTATTTTAGCATCATTCAGTTGCTTGTTAGATTGCTCGAGTGCTTGCTAAACTATCGACTCTAGCTCTGTGACTCGTACTCTGAATTTTTCATTAACTTCTTGTAGCTTCGAGATTGCCTCACTATAATAATTATTTATTCGAATCCAAAAAAGTATTGATAAATGAATTTTGGTGGGATTCCCATTCACTGAAAGTGTAACTAATAGTGGCAACTAACTCTTTCCTTAGCTGTTACTATTCATAGGCCTCTTAAAAATTTTCTAGAGTTCCTTCTACTCTATCATTGAGCTCATCATTATAGTCCTCTTCCTCAGCAGTTGGGGAGGCCTCTCCCTAATTCTCCCTTAAGCGTGGGGAGTTGATTTCCATCTGCATAACTCCAGTTTAGCCTACTTAATTAGATTACGCTATAAACTTACGTACCCTTCAGTGACTTAGTGGTAGATTTCTAGAACACAGGCGTCTACTGATTAGTGTTAGGGAGTTAGCTCTGAGGAGGTTATTTGGGAACTTCCAATCCATTCTTCCTATTAGGGCTGATGTTTGGGGAGTTCTAAATCTGCGTCTTAGAATTGATTTAGTGGTAGGTCTGCTTGTCGGGGAGGATGTCCATGATGGTCTTTGTGCCTTAGGGAATGGGGTTGTTCACATTACTTCGATGCGTGCTTAATTATTAAGCCTGCTAATTTGACTGTTACTGCTGCAACTACTGTTGTTTATTGGCTGCTGGTGATTGGCCTTAAGATGCAAATTTAGATTTTTTATCACTCATCGCTCTTTAATCAAGTGTTTATAATTTACTATTTTAATTACAGAAACAATTTAAATTATGAGTGAGACTTAAAATGAATGAGAGAGATAGATGGGTTAATTACATTTTTGATTTAATTAGTTTTATAAGTAAGATAGATCTATTATATATACATAATTAATTTATCAAGTTAGCACGAAATTATGGATCCATAATACAACTACCAGCAGCTACCTTAGGACAACCAAGGATACTCCGCTCCTCCAGGAGGCGCCACTCCAAATATGATGCAACCACCTGGGTTCCAACCTCCTCCTCCTGGCATGCAGCCACCTGCCCCAGGCATGCAACCACCTCCTTTCTCAGCGCCTCCAGGTGGTGCTTACCAACCTCAACCTCAGAACAATCCCTACATGCCACCTCCTGCTTACGGAAACCCACAGAATCATTAAAAAGTTTAAATTAATCCATACGGTATGTAAAACCAAGGCTACGCACAGCCAAATATGGGCTATGGCCAGCCACAAGGATACATGCCACCTCCTCAACCCCAAATGAACTAAGGCTTGCCAGTTGGCTATAACGTTCCAAAGGCCGCCCCATAAACATAAGTGACCCACACTACCTACGTTCAACAGAACATTCAGCCCGCTCATCACCACCACGAATCAGAACACAGTCACCATCACCACCACCACGATCAACATCATTCTCACAACCGCAGAGATACTAGATACAATCATCACTACCACGAAGCTGTGGTTATTACTCACGTTGGAGTCTCAATGAATGTGCGTTGCTATAACTGCGGACACGAGGGTTTGACTAGAGTGGAATTGGTTGACGGCCCCTGTGTGACCCTGTCTTGCATCTGTTGCTGTCTGTTCGGTTTTTGGATTTGCGCTCCTTGTGTGTACTGTATGGATGGACTCAAGGATGTGCACCACACTTGCGCCTCCTGCCACAGTCTTGTTGGAGTTAGAAAAGCCTGCTGAAATTTTAAGAGAGACTATTTCAAATATAAGCTCTTAAATTTGAAGTTTACTTAAGAAATTCAAACAGATTCTTACCTCTCACTCATCAGTTCTCTAGTCCAAATTTGAGCTCTTTTCTCCTCCACAGTAATTTACATTTGCGTCAAGAGCTCGATCGCAAATCTTTGACTAAAATAAAAAGCTCTACTAAAATAGGCGATTAAAATCCATTTAATCATCTAATAGAGTAGTACTCAAAGATTAATATCATTTTATAAGCCTAGTAAATGTAAAGCACCTAATAAACGCAAAACAGCGATAACAAGCAATCCCTTCCTATCGCAATCCTAGGGATTAACTCAGCATCTGCGTACTAGCACTCATGCTGGCATAAAAGGGCCTCTCTGTTTAGATGTTCGATCCTTAGCCACACCCCTCCAAGAGATTAGATAAGAAATAAAAGCAACAGCAGATTAATGAGACTATTTCACACAGGGGAATGAGAGCTCTTGATCTGGTGCATGTAACAGAAACTGTAGTCGAGCAGTCTGTGAGAATGAACCAAAGAACTTATCACAACTCTTAGGGCCAGACTATCACTCACAAATATGGAAGAAAAGATGAGTCCTTTCCCACACTCAGAGGGGATTTGCTTAGAGACATTTTAATAAAGGAGGTCTCGTCAAATTCTTAAATATGCGTGAGATTTGACACAGTAATTGACTTTCTAAATTTCTAAAAGTATGTCCATAATTTTTGTAATATTTTTTAGAGGGACCTTATATAGCTATAAATTATAACTTTTAGAGATATTTTGATTTTTACTTGAATGGAATAAGTTTCACAAGAGTCAGGAGAATCGATAGAGCAAACTTATTCTCACATCTTCATTACCGATGATATATTAGTCTATTTGACCTATATTTTTAACTGATTCATTCCAATTGATTAAGAAGAAGCTGATTTTTGAAAAAGGGTTCAAATTTAACCAAGACTACTCTAATTACGCATACCTGGAGTGCTTAATTCCGCCAACTGATGAAGGCAATTTCGCATATGACCAAAACTCACTCCACCAATGGACGGTTGAAGATGCACATCTGGTTGCCATGCCGAACAAAGACAAGTCCTTCACCTGCAGTATTTTCCTACCTATTGGAGAAGAAAATGACAACATTGACTGTTTTAGAAATTTCAGGACTAAAGATAGATTCGTATAATATCTTCGGGAAAGATTCCCCGGTGTTGCTGACAAAGTCACTTTTGAAGAGGATGCCCTCGAAATATAAAATCTTGGAGAACTTTCAGACTATACTTGCTATCCTTGGAATTTCGGTAAGGTCTCACTCTTCGGAGATGCTGCACACAAGATCTTCAGATATCTGGGCTAAACTCTAATGGCTTCCTTCGAAGATGTGACAAAGCTAGAACTCTTGATCAGATAGCAACTCTCAACCCACCTCAGCAGCAATTGAAGAAATAGATTGGAAAAAGATAATGGAGGCTTTTTAAGCTATTAGAAAGCCAAACACTGATGCCATCAATCTCTTGGCCAAGAAGTACATAGAAGGTACTAGAAGAAAGGTATATGACTCTGAATTTAGAGAGAGAAAGGCTATCATAGATTACTTGGCAGAGAACTATGCTCAGTATTTCATATCTCAGTATCAACTGATAGAGTTCAGTGACATTGATTTTGAAAAGGCTTTAACTTTTGGAAAGGTAGAGGATGAGATCGTCAGACAGGTTAGGATGATTCCTAACTACGAGAGTATTATTGTGAAAGATTCTTAGAACACAATAGTTAGACAGATTCTTAAGAGCTATGCCGGTAAATACGATCTTGAACCCACAGCTGTTGAAATCATTCAACAGTTAGGAGTACTTTCTCTTAACTAAGAGGTTGTTTTATTGCCAAATATCGGATAGTTTCAAATAGCGAAAGCCATAAATTGCTCTATACCTACAACTGAGGAAAATTTCTCCTGTGGAGTTTTTTAAAAAGATAGACAGACACAAGAACTGATCGAGTAAACTCTTTTGAGTCTTGTCATGGAAGTAAATAGCAATGAAACTAGCTTAAAAGATATTGAGGAGGCTTACTCAAAGGCAATTTACAAGAGTATAAAACAGAGCATGAAAAATGTAAAGAATATCTACCAGGTCGCAATCATCAAAACTACCGATGAAGGGAAATTTAAATTGCTCAAGATTCTCTAGCCTTTCTTAAAGACAAAGGCTTTAAAATATTTGTCAGTAACTCATAAGAAATTGAAAAATCAGAATTTGAAGTGACTCTGAGAAATTTTGACCTATCTTAACTTATTGTTGGTGCATAATTTTTATCTATTTGCATACGTGATCAATCTTGAGACTCTACCAATCGCCATAAAAGAAGACTAAAGTGTTTAAGATGGCTTTGAGCAAAGAGGATTCATTTTAAAGGCAAGAAGAATTGAAAATGCAGAATTGATAGACATTTATGCACACAAGAAAAAAGAATGCTACTACTCAGAGTACCTCGCAGTTGAAGAGATTTTGGCCTTAATGAGAAACAGGACTGACTATCTAGAAGAAAAATTATTCATCAGAGTTCATCAGATAAACGAGTTAGCTATGCATTAGTCCATAATTACTTTGGAAGCCCTTATAGACATCTTTGAAAGAAGAGCAGTTAATGAAAGATTGCAGAACGTGTAAGAGTACATCAACTAGATTCTAAGACTATTCGTAGTCTAGAAAGAAACTAACTTCGTGCTGTGCGAGATGTCAACTCACAATTTCGTGAATGGTTTCAGAAGCGCTCTAGGAACAGCATCTGGAGTTTAGAGTTGCCAGTTTTACGTTATGTAAATTCTCTTAGGTATGGGAAGAGAGCAGATTTATTTTAAGCATCACATTTTAAACGACCCTAAGAAGATGCAAGAGCATCTTAAAGAATACGATGTTGCTAAAATTAAGAGATATGGAACGCATAAAAGTTTATTCAAAGCTATACAAGAGTGGTTGTACGATTTCTACTTAGAGCATGAGGAAGTAAGGAAACTTGGAGAGTGGAATCATATCGATGATATCGTAAAGGGATGCAAAGATGTTTCTAAAGAGGTAGCAATAGCATTACTCTATTTGCTCAATCATCCTGAGTGCCAAGAAGCAAAGATAGTGTCTTGCATCTTAGATTTTGACAAGTCCTTCCAGACTTTCTTGGATTCTCATATCGTGCTTGTTGATCATCATTTGGGAGACAAAAAAGGAACAGCCAATTCTTCTGGAGGCAATTATAATGAATTGCTATTTGAAGTATTTTTATTACCTGAGAAGATCTTAGTAGACTTAACTAGTATGGAGAGATCTTCATCACCTTCATAGACATGCAAACTCAGTTATATAATGGCCATAATTGAGTAAAGCCTCTGCTCCTTAAAAGAAGATGCAACATTTCTAAGCTAACTATAGATACTTAGACATAAAGACCTAAGAATTCATCAGTAATTAAGAATAAGTAATCGACATCTAGATCAAGAAAACAATTATCTTTTTTTAATTGGCAAAAGATAAATCATCAGTGTCATTTAAAATGCTATGGATATTCATAGCGAAAGAACTAGTTCAATCAATAGCTTAGCAGATTAGGTTAAAGCTAAGATATACAATTTTTAAATTACTATGAGTTAAAAGATTCCTCAAAGATACGGAATGGATATCAAAAATCCATATCATATTCTACTTAAACAGATAGAGCAGAATCAATCAATTAAGTCCTCTCTTCGTTTTTCAAAAATGAGGACGTCATAATCGTGCTGGGTCCTTATCAAGGTATGTTCAATTCCTCAGCAACCTTGAAATTCTAACATCTGGATTTACTTTAAGACCCTAGCTTAGATTTATAACTTTATATTTTAAGAAGGACTACAAAATCTGCTCAGCAAGGATACAAGAGGCCTCTATATTCCTAACTTTACTAGCCTTAATTTACCCAGTCTAAATGACTAGCAAATAAGCACAATCTAAAAATGGGCAGAATACCACAAGTTAACCCTGATTTATGACGAGGGAATTTACTAATCTCCTTTGTCAAGAACAACTGAGCAGGTTTTGGAACTCAGCAAGCAGTTCCCTACTTTGCTAATATTTATTTTATCTGAGCTTGGGTTCGAAGAGTCTTTGAGGGAATTCAATCTCAGTTGGGTGATTCCCTTAGATCCTTATAGTCACTTTGACCTAGTCAATAACGCACTCCAATAAAATCAAGAGACTAAGGTTTCAAGTTTGACCTTGAACTCCTTCGATAAAATTATTGAGTTGCTTGAGAGTTAAAAGGAAACACATGAGCTAAATGGAGATATTGATAGGAGAGCTAAGCAAACGATGTTATAGAGATTGAATGAGATCGATGGCATATTTAAAGTTATATAAGAATTATGATATAAGCTAATGAATGCATTTTAGTTTTAGGAATGGATCGCCATTAGGAAGTTATCTTAGTAGAGAAGGCCAAATATAGCACCTTTTCAGATTCTAATTCTTTGGCTCATCTCATGCTAGAACAAGAAAATATCTTAGTAACTCCTCTTAATTCACACGGGCTCTTTATCTATCTAGCAATTTATTATGTAATTTAGAAGATAGATGATGCTGATCAAATGAACACGATAGTTGAAAAACTCTTTAGATTCTTTGAAAATCATATCAAAAAATGAATAAACTCACTCATAATTTGGAGCGAATGCCTTTTTAGTTAGTTTTTAAGTTCCTCCTACATTTGACGATGACGAGGAATCAATTTAATATCTTAATTCTGACGATTAATCATTAAAGGATAATTACGCATATCTTAACTATAGTATATAAAGAGAAAATTTCCTTGTCTCTTTCTCTCCTATTTGATTATCTATTAGGACCTTAATTTAAAGTCTCTTTCTCACTCTCTATCAATAATTAAAATATTAAACTAACCATGCAATAAGCCAAAAAGAAAATCGCAATCGTAGGTGCAGGCCCTGTGGGTTCTTGCCTAGCTGTTCTCTTCGCAAGAGAGGGCTTTGACGTTTAAGTCTTTGAGAAGAGATAAGATCCGACTCTAGGAACAGGCCCCGCAGGAAGATCTGTCAATCTTTCTCTTTCCATGAGAGCAATGAAGACCCTAGACATGATTAACGTGAAAGAGCGCATCTTAAAGCATGGAATACCCCTTTCCGGTAGAACTACCCATACAATGGACAACTGCATCTACACCCCCTATGGAAAGGAAGGGTAGAACAACTTCTCAATCAGCAGGCAGCTGCTGAACGATTTGCTTAACTAAATTGCAAAGGAGGAAGAAGGAGTGACTGTCAATTTCGAAGCCAATCTTGTGGCCTTTGATCTGAACAAGTAGGTATTATCTCCATTTTCTAATGATTTTTCTATAGTACTTCTCTTACATTCAAAGAGAAAGATGGAAGCCTCACCACTCAAGAGTTTGAGCATGTCTTTGCATCTGATGGTGCATTCTCATTCTTTAGAAAGCAATTCATCACCACTCAAGACTTCAACTACTCACAAGAATACTCAGACTTCGGCTATTTGGAATTCGAAGTCCCTCCTGCTGACAACAATGGCTTCCATTTAATAGATTTCAATATGTTAGTGATTAAATAGATATTACTATGCTAATTTTCATACTAACTCTTTCCACTTGTGGCCGAGATTCAGATCAGTACTGCTAGCAATGATAATATAATATACTTGCAATTTATACTTTGGTTTATGTATTTAAATGCCAAACACAAATGGATCATTCACTTGCAACTTGTTCATGCCATTGAAAGGCCCTGACTCATTCGAGTCACTTTCCAAGGAGGAAGACTTCCAAGCATATATGATGAAGCAGTTCCCAGATGCTGCTCCTTTGATGACTACTATGCTAGACACTATAAGAGATGGCCCCAGAGGTAGACTCCAGGATATCAAATGCTACCCATGGGTCTTCTAGAAATTCTGCCTAGTGGGAGACGCAGCTCATGCTATCTTCCCTTTCTACGGTCAAGGTTTAAATGCAGGCTTCGAAGATGTCTCTACTCTGATAGAGCTGTACAGAGAACAGATAGCTACCTAAGGTGGTGACAACCAGCACATCAACTGGTCAGCCATTACTCATAAGTATCAGGAGATAAGAAAGATTCAACACAGACGCAATAAGTGATCTCTCTAAGCAGAATTTCGTGGAGCTGAGAGATAAAATGGCAGACTAGGAGTTCTTACTCAAGAAGAAGGTCTTGGGCTACCTATCAGATGTCTATGAGGATATCTTTATGAGCTAGTATCAGATGATATCTTTCACACATACTCCCTACCATGAAGCTAATTCATTTGGCAAAGTTGAAGATGAACTAGTCAAGGAGATCAAAGCTATAAATATATTTAAGTAAGTTTTGCTATTCCAAACTTTAAGGATATGGTTACATCTAAGCAGAGGTATCCTGAGATTGAAGAGATATTGAAAAAGTACCAAGGCATTAAGACTATAGAACAGTTTTAGGCCCTTAAGATTTGAGCAGCCAGTTCCTTAGATTTATCGAGAGTTAGATATCAATAGTTATTAACTTTTACTTTCACTTGGAGATATATTTGCCAATAAATCTTTTAAATTTCGATAGCGAGTTTATTAATTACAAATATCTTTAAATGGAAATTAATCATAAGGAGGTTGCTCAAATTATCTCTTTTCCAGGTATTGAAGGGAGCTTTGAGCTTTCTAAGATCATAAACTGCACTAGGCCTCTGTATTTTTAGGGAAGCCAGAGCTCTTTGGGCTTCACTTGTTTCGGCGCCGGTCTTGCTAAAAAAGAAAGCCCCTACCCTTTTGAGACTCTGAGTGTAGAGCAGCTAAACTTCTGCCCTCATCTGCACACCACTCATGCGGAAACAGAATGCCATATCAAGAACAAAGATGGGCTGAGTATTGCCTAAAAATATGAAAAATTTCAAGAGCCATATCTAGCTATAGTGATAGAACTAAATCCAGATGGATCTGCTGAACTCTCTAACCAGGTTTCAAAAGACGAACTTAAAAGAGCCTATTTAAAGGCTATTGAAGGATTGAGTACAGAGTAGATTAAGTTCATCAAAGCAGCTATTTTGAAGTTTAAGTACGATGATAAGCCAAATGCAGAAACTGGAAACATTTCTAATTTCCCCTATCTATCAACTGAGTTAAAAATTAATCATTGATAAGAGGGTGTTGAGTACCTCAGAGAATTAGACCTTAAAGTCATCGCCTTGAATACTCCTTCTTTTGATAATGAGTCATCTCAAGCACTAGAAAATTTTATGATTATTTTCAAAGGTTATAATTTGATTAAATCATCATGCCTGGTTTGATGGCTCGCAAGAGCTTTTGGTTGTGGAGTTCATCGATGCGAGCAAGTTGGAAACTGGATTTTATATGGCAGAGTTTGGAATATACCCTATCGATTCTGATGCTGCTCCTTGCATCCCTCAAGATGAGAAAAGTTCTCAAAATTAATTTATGAGTTCTAAATATCACTTACTCAAAGAATTTTCGTTTATATCCTTATTTGAACATATGTCTGTGAATGGAACCTATAAAATAAATGAAAGCAAATATTGCTCAATAACTTAGAAAATCTTATAAAAATTAAAGCAACTCAAATAATTAAGCATAAGAATTTAATGATTGATTGATATAATGTATTTTTGATAGATAGTTAACAGCTATATTTTGTATCAATAAATTTTAAGAATAGGCTTCGAGTAAAAACAAATTATATAATCTTAAATTTTTTTAAAGCAAATATTTTGAAGCTTTATTTTTTAGACAATTTGCATTTAGAGTTGTTTCTTACTATCCATCTATAATTTATTAAAAAAGGTGAACTATATGCATGATCTTTAAATAATTGTACTGTTTATTAATATATCAACTATTAATTTATTTTTATAATCATTTGATTGATATTTATTTTGAATTAATTATACTAGCCCATTCTTGAAATGGATTTTAATAAAATACTTATTTTTACAGTCAGTCAAGCTTTCTCATATCATTATAGAAGAAGGTTTGGCTGATTAATTTATTATCCTTGCGAGTTGTAGCTCTGGAACTCCCTGAACTTGCTCTTTTTCATTAGTTCAACTCTTAACTAACAACTGCATCAAATATTGTTTAGTGCAAATAATATTCTACTCTTAAGTCTTTTACTCTCTTTAAAAAAGCTTAAAGAAAAATTAGTATCTGCTCTTTTGCATGGCTATCTTTTGTTCCTCTTGCTTTACAGCTCTTCTCTTCTCGACTTCCTGGGCGATGTCGTGAGAATAGATGGCAGCTATCAATGCATTTTAGGCTAGACTCTCGAAGTTAGAATCTTCAAGATAATAACATTCCTATTTTTATTTAACAATTTGAAACAAGACAGAGTGAATCTCCCGATAGAATTAAGTTTTCGGCATTCTTCTTGAAATTAAAGAATTTTTTAATACTTCTTCTTGATGTGTCTTAGGATCCTTGCCAAGTCTTCTGCCATTTTTATGTTGTCAGGGCCTGCTACTAAAATAAAAACATTCATTACTAACAGAGAATGTCTGATTTGCTAGTTGGACACGTGTGCGCCAGTGTTGACCTTCATCATGTGCTAGATAGCTTTGAAGAAAACTGTAGAGTGAATCCTCTCAGGAAGTAAACTTAAGAGAAATTTATTAGGTGGAAATAACTTGCTCAATAACTAATTTAGGTGTTAGAGAGGGAAGAAAGAAGAATTGGTGGCATCTGAGCTGATCTAGCATTAGTTATAGAGAATCTATTGGCTTAGAATACGCGAGAAAACTGTGTTCAGGTAGCGAAGCTTAGTCTGAGAAAAGATTTAGCTTAAAGATTTCTCTGTAGATAGATGTGTAGAATACTGCTTGGTCAGGAAATGGAAGTCTTAAAGTGAGGCACAGCTTTCAGATACATTATCAAAGAAGCAATTTACTGCTTTCTAATAGTTAGCTATTAGTAAGCTCTCGAAAGCTTCACTTGACTCTGTCTCTCTAATAACTTTTAGAATCTTAATCATTAAAATATATAACTATTTAAAAGAGCACT
Source organism: Tetmemena sp. SeJ-2015 (assembly GCA_027382625.1). Taxonomy (NCBI): domain Eukaryota; phylum Ciliophora; class Spirotrichea; order Sporadotrichida; family Oxytrichidae; genus Tetmemena; species Tetmemena sp. SeJ-2015. The sequence goes on along the minus strand of JAJKFJ010022172.1, from coordinate 63,704 downwards.
TAAATACAATGATCTTTTTTATATTCCTAGCTTAGAAGTTGAACTCTACCTTTTCGAAATTGGAATGAATTGCATGGAGTTGGTTAAACGCAACCTAAGCTAACTGCTCTAAAATATTGGAGAGATAAGAGTCATAAAAGAAAACACACAAATATTTATTGCAAGTCTTTCCATACAGAAAGAAGCAAGTCTCCAAGAACTATTTCAGGCAAAAAGGATATTTTATCTGAGACTGGGGCTAGTGCGAATCCTTTTTATAATAAAGTGCTAAAGTTCTAGCAAATAAACATCTTAAAAAAGTAATATATTCCTCAACAAGATATACTTTACTTTTATATTTGAGTTTATCTTTGCTATTTAGTACCCTCTTTATTATTTAATAGAGATTCTTTTAAGAATTGAGAGCTTTTTAAATAATAAGTTGAGGCTTGTTCTTCTTGGCAGCTTGGTTCACCTAATTTAGGAAGTTTAAGTAATGAGTGTCAGCTAGTACTTTGAATTGGCTCATGACATATACGAAAACCTTTGACTCTGGAGTCTAGAATGAATTGAAGCTTTAAGTTTGGAGTATCTCCCCAAAATAAGTGAAAATTTGAGGTCTGATGTAATCTATTTGCTCTTTCTCTTGACTAATGATGTCCTTTATCTTTGGTAGGGTCAACTGTTCAAGGAGTCTGAAGTTTTCATTCCTCTTCTTGTCAAATGTGATCTTCTCTACCTTGGAATATTTGTTGCAAAGCTTGAAGGAAGTGCGAATTAGAGAGGGCATGAGGGTGCCTTGTTCAAAAGTGGTTGGAACGCACATAATGTTGAATTCCTATTTATTTTTTAAGGATTCAACCTTTTAATTGCTAGAATGGATAGATCCACAATAAAAATAAAAATTAAAAGTTCTTAAAGAATTGTGTTGGTATTTCCCTTTAAAATTTAATAAAGATTAATTATATTGCTTTTTATTAAGGATTTAAATGAATAGATGAAATGAATTCTGACCTTACTCTGTTAGCCTTCTTGTACTAACCTAATAAAATATCTTAAACAAAATAGTGACTATATTTGTAAATTTACGACTCCAAGCTAGAGTGAATAAGTTCTTTTTCTGATTAAATCTGATCTAAGCTCTTTGAAAGCAGAGGGAGAACATTTGAACAACATTGTTTGGGGAGAGTTAAAAATCTAAAACACTTTTATTTAAGTAAGAGCGCTTTTTAAACTTTTAACATTTTAGTAGCTATTTGAGTGACCTTAGAAAGCATCTCCGTCGAGTGAGCTGGATGCAGTAGAGACGCTCTAACAAGAGAAATACTTAGAAGTTACAGCCTCTTTTTCATCATCGATATATCAAACAATTTATTAAAGAATCGCTTACGAATTGTTGCATAAGAGATTTTAAATATGCATCTATACTTAATATTAATACTATTAAATGAAATGAGCATAAGATATAGTTTATTTTGATTGTTTTATAGACATAGTCAATAATTAATTTATATTTATGGAAATATTTTTTAATTCATTATATTGAGAAATATATCCAATTAAAAAGTTTTATATTTAAATTTAGTAAATTTAATTTGTAGTCACTAACAATCCTGAGCTTGAAAGCGGAGCAAGTGATCTCAAGCTTGTTAATCTCGTTGACCTGTAGATACTTAGTGATTTCGAAAATAATGTTTTTTGGGATGCTCAGAAAATAAGCGAAATATAATTTTCTCAATATGCTCTTATTGAGGAGGAGTTTTTAGTCTGGCTTGGCCTGGCTGATAGAGTCATCGTGAGGAATTATGGTTTTGAAACCAGTGATCTTACCTCCAAAGGTGAAGTCATAGGGAGTAGTGCTTTTACTTTTAGTGTTTAGTTGTGGCTGTTAGAAGTAACTCTCGAAGTGCTTGAAGCTGTCTAGAGATTTTGCACTGTTCTGAGTAGAGAAATTGTTGCTTTTAAAGGAGTGAGTAGCGGGGAGTTATAGGTAGTTTGGGTAGTAGCTCATTTTTAAAGTAAGTTCTTAGATTTTTATTATATTAATTATATATTGGCAGAGAGTCTAATAAAAAAAATAATTCCATACTTTATTAAGTAATAATTTTTTTAAACAAGGAATTAATTTATCGTCTGGACTTTAAATTGATATTTTTGTAATATGTTTAATAAAGTCATTATATTTTAAGCAATTATTAATGATAATTTATTATATTTTTTAATTATAATCTAAATTTGATTTAGAGTCTTTCCTTATATACATACACATCTTAAATTCTTATATACTACAACAAATTTTCTACTGAACTTCTCAAAATTGAAATAAATTGCTGTAGAAATACTTCTTTATATAATTAAATTTATAAATTGAATTTTGTCTCTATTTAAGGTTTATCTTAGTTTCTTCTCATTCTTGTTTCTTTCTAGGTTGTCGCTATCTGTTGTTGGTGGATTTAGGAAGCCTGTTCTTGGAACTCATTGAGTCGGGTGATTCCAATTCTAATATCTCCCCTTAAGAGGACTTCTTCTGCTAGTGAACCATTTTTCTGCCTCCTTAGTTTGCGCCCTTCACAGGGCTTTAATTGCCTGGCTATTACAGAGAGGTATCGCTCACTCTAAGAACGGATTCTGCATCCTCAGGCTAAAGACCTCTACCTAGAAGCTGCATTTATTTTGCTTACAAATTATTTAATTTAAATTAAGCTTTAAGAGTACTATGGACATTTCTAAAGTTATTACATATTAATCATCACAAGAGTCATAATCTATAGGAAATTGCGAAGGATATATCACATGTAACACAAAGATCTTAGGTAAATTATCATGCAAAAATTGCAACAAGAAGAGAAGTGAAAATCTCAACTTTCTCTCTTAAACAGAATTATGGAAAGAGGACGAAAATGCAAAGACTCGCTTTTTATAAATTAAAGAATGGTGCTCAAATATAATTAACTTGCTCATAAACTAAGAATTAGAACTTATTTTCATTGGTTTTTAATGAAATTTTATACATGATTTTAAATTTTAGGGAAATTAATAAAAGCTCTTTTAAAATAAGGGCAATCAACTGTGAAAAAGTGTCGAAAGCGCCTCAGTAATAAGGGCATATTTTCCCACAAAAAATATAAATAATTCTAAAATATAATTGATATTGACTGTTAATTCCCTTTAAATTTAAATGGCTAAAATTTTAATTTTCCTTCTTATTGGTTTGAGTTTTTGGCAGAAAGATCGCCTGAGTTCTTAGTTTTCATTTAGTCGCTCACTTTAAGACCATTATAAAAATATAATTTTAATAGCCATTATCCTTATTAAAAGTAGATGCTTGCACTGAAGTCTAATGGGAACTGCTGTAATTATCATTGAATTTGAACTCCTCTATAATTCTAGCGTTCGCAATTTAAGTTTGAGAGATGCCTTAACTTGCGCTCTCGTCCTCTTAAATAGGAACAACCTATCCATTTATATCATACTTAAACTGCTAAGACTTAGACTTTTTCTAATTAGACACATACTTATCGTGCTTTGACACATCCTCACTACCTCTGTTTCTCTAACCGAAAAGTTTTCTAATATGAATTTAGTAATAAAATTTATTTCCTTATTAACCACTAGTTTGAAGTGGTTGAATTGCAGATGTAGTTACTCCAATTCTTGGCTAAGGAGTTAAATTTCTACTATTTGTGCCTTGTTTTTCTTCCTCAAATGAACGGTTTTAGTATGATTGAGATTTTGGAGAGCTTGCTGCGGTTCATTCTAGAATGCGCACTTTAAATTGACTTTTAACTCCTCTTGGTATTTTGAGAGCGAGAAGGTCTAGCTGGTGAAGGCTAAGTTGGTTTTTTTACAGACTTTTTGAAAGTAGATTTCAACACTTACGCTTGTACCTGACTTTTGTAAGAAAGGTTGCTCAAACTCATCTGGCTTTAATTTAGAGGATTATTTAAAAATGACAAAGATTGTTCCTCTTTTCTCTAGATGTAGATCTTGGGCCATGAATCAACTAATTTCCGTAATTCTACTTATAAAATATAATAACTTAACTGACTTGACTGATCTTACTGATTTAACAGACTTGGCAGACTTCACTGATTTTGGAGTGACTATTCCCAAAGGCAACTTTTTATTATTCTATTGCTTTGGTGCCTACCTGGTAGAGTTATACATTTGTTGGTAAGCGAGCCTATTCTTAGTCTAGTTTAAGTCTTGACTTCGGTAATCAAATATTTGCCCATTCCTTTATGACTTAATTATAAGCATGCAAACACTTGAAATACTTTATGGTATGGGAGATCCTTGAGACTGACTCATTCCATCAATTTGGTTTAATCTACTTTGCGACTCGTTCAGCCATTGCAAATCGTTTGCAGAGATATCGGCTGTGTTATCGTAATAATTATTTCTCCTTCCTTGGTTTACTTCGACAGAGTCTTTAAACTTGACTGACTGCATCCTCTGGATAGTGTTACCCGAGCCAGCGTTTCTATTCGAGTTAGTGTTGTTGCTATTTTGCTTAGTAGAGTCTATTCTCTTAACCCTCTTACCTCCTGCTGTTCTCACTGCCTCATTCCCCTATATGAGCCTTGTATTGCTAGATTTATTGCCATCATTCTTAGAAGTGTCAGGGATATCTCTGTAACTACTTTCATCGCTTCTGCTCTCAGAGGAGAAGAAGCTATCCTCAATCTTTTCTTGCTTATTTTTGCTTATCCTCTCCTTAAGAGATTGGGCACTTCTCTGCAGCAAATCCTTCATCTCCTCTGCTTTATTGAATGAGCTCTCATCAAGTTTTATGCTACTCTTTCAGTAAAACGTTAAAGATGATTTATTCTATCTTTCCAGCTGCCTTGGAGCTTCCTTCCCCAGACTTATCTCCTCTATTCTGAGAGCCAGAATTCGGGAGATTCAGATAGGGATTCAGGAAGTGAGACTTCTTTTTCTTCTGCTTCTTCTATTTAGGCTTTTTCTTATGAATGATAAAAATGCATAGTACTTATATTTCACTCTCTTCATTTGCAATTTGGTGCCTGCCTTTCTAAGTCTCATAACTCTAGAGCGGAAAGATATCATGGCTGAGTAAATCAGTAGGATTGCGACAAATAGAGGAGCTGCGATCATTAGTGACTTGTCATAATTGGTTGGAGTCCAGCTAAACTTGAAAAGCTCTATGAAGCTTATATCAAATTCTACTATGAAATCTGGATCGAGCGAGAAGTTTTAGTTCTTCAAGGCAAGTATATAGAAGTGGTCACCGTCTATAAAATCGTCCCAAGCTATGTCAAAGTAAGTCTCATCGTTGTCTGTAATGTTCGAAGGTAAAACTTGAAAGAGCATGTCATCTTCCCTAAAGATGAATACCTCAACACCATCGAGCTGTTTAATATTAATCCTAATAGGTGAGCTCTATCTCAAATTCTCGAAGATCCACTATTCTTCTTCCTAAGCTTCATATGAAACAGTCCATATACAGTTTCAAGTCTCTGGCATCACTTGGACTAGTTTAGAAACACCCTATTGTGCTTATACTGCTCCAATTTATAAGCCTAGTTCTCCACACACGTTTTTAACATCTACGCAGGAGAGATATTACAAGTACTCTTTGTTTCCATAGACTTCTGTCTCCGTCAAGCTGACCAGGTAAAATGTATCAGAGCACTATTGACTTCTTTGGAGGATCGTGTAGCAGGATAGATTACGAGAATTCACCTAAAGTGGACAGCAGTAGGAATTTTGCATTTGCGCCGTATTTGAACAGTAGACAGAGTTATTGTAATTGTTCAAGCAGTCGTAGCAATTAGTCGACCTGATCGTAAAAAATAAATATATATTCTATAGTTGAAGTTAGATATTTCTGACACTAGATTTCTTATAAGAGACCAGCAATCAGAGTCAGGAATAAAAGTTTTGCTACCAAAGTGTTTAGCCCCAAGGAGAATTTATTAGAATGGCCTGGTCTATTCCAAAGATTTTATGATTTTGAGTTAAAATTTGAGCTCTAGTCATTTCCATGAAAATCTAATTTAAATTTCATTATTCTTATAATAAACCTTCTCTCTATCGATTTAGCGGTCTCTAAATAAGATAAGAGAATTAGGTTAAATTATAAAATAAAGTTAGTAATTTATTAAAATGAATACAGAAGACGGCACTACTCGCTTTAGGAGAGCAGTATTAATTTTCTCCTTGACCTTCGCCTCAATCTCCATGTTGATTCTTGTTTCAGATACCAAGGAATGTCCTTCTACTAATCTACGACTGGGACTGTGGCTTTCCTTCACTATCCATATGACAGCCTTCGTCCTCCTGCTTTTCCATTTTATTGGTCTTGGATTCATCTTGAGGAAGCTGGGACGAATTCTCGGCCTCTATTACTTCTAAAAAAGCAAAGATAGATCTTCTTATTTTATTTGCTTCTACCTTGTGGGAGCTATGTTTGCAACTCAAGTGATTTTCTTTAAATCTAAGGACTGCAACATGACAGCGCCAGTGCTTTACTTTTGGGTTTTAATAAACATAGTGATGTTCTACGTGGTGGTAGCTTATGGAATTGCATTGTGGGGAGCTTACATTTGCTGGGAATCTGAGAAAGAGGAAAAGCAACTGCAAGCTGCAATGGCTAAATATATGAAGAAAGCTACTCAAGCTAAAGGAAGGGGCTAACTATATGATCAATGATGAATCACATACTATGTATAAGAGTGTAATTATTTTTGGAAACTAATTCAAATCTATATTTATAAAGCGAGGAATATAATAGAGGACGAGGTATTTGTATTTCTAATTCATCTTAATTTTGCGGTATTCTATATAAATTAGCAAATTATTGAGAAGGAGCGTGTTTCTAATTTTTTATTTCACAAAATTTATTTAATTCATTCATTCATTTAATTATAATTGATTATCGTATAATTACATTTATAGATGAAGAAAGGGGCCTTGGATAGAGACTTCTTGCAGTTCAAGACGACTCGAAGAAAAAGAAGAAATAGAGTAAAAAGAAGCAGGACTCTTCATCTTCAGAAGAGAGTGATTGACTCACACTCTCGTGTCTGCTTACCTACATTTAACCGTATCGTGGACAGAAATAATTTTGATGAATCAATTCAGAATTTATAACCTTAAACTCTGATTTTTAATGTGAAAATGATTCAAATGTGATTGAGAAAAAAGCATTAAAAATAAATTAGTTGATAATAGTTGGAGTAGAATCCTTAGCGATGGATCTATATATTTTAAGTTAATATTCTTAAAAATAATAAACCTGTAGCTCAATTTTTCGCTACTACTACTTCATCTCTTCTAGATTAAATACTTCTTGTATATATTTTTAGAGCTATAATCTGAGAGAAAATCAAACCTGGAGTGACTTATTGAGAGTGAACCAGAAGCCAGAGCAAATAAATAGTCCATATTAATTGTGAGTGAGTTCGAATGCAACATTATCAGTTCATACAATGAACATTAGTCAAGGCGTGCTTTAATATTAGCAGGCGTTTTATAAAACATAAATAACAAGTAAAATTCTTCTTTAAAAAAATTCAAGTAAAATATAAGATTCAAAAATTGGTAGATTATTTAGGAGCAGTATTCATGAATTTTAAAACTGTAAATATAAAGATCTAGAACTATTTTTCATATATTTTATGGAATGTCATGAGAAAGAAAGAAAAAATACATTTATATCCGAAATTGAAATAGATTTAAAGAATAATATAGAAAATATAAAAACAATTCTGCATAAATCAGTAGTAATGTATTTAAGTGATATTAAATACACGCATTTAGAATTCTCAATATACTCTCCAACATGGCAATTATTGAATATATAATAAGTTATATTATTTGCACCATCCTTGAATCCATTCAGACAAATAAAATAATACTTTAAGTTTTTAATTTAGACAGAATTTATTTGTTTGGTCGAGTTCTGTAGTGAAAGAATGTGAAAAAATAAGTCTCCTTTTTTTCTTGAAAGAGGATACTGAGAATTTCAAATAAGGCTATATTTATAAATAGTGGAGGGATATCCTTTAGAGACTTCGCAGCAGGAAGATAAAATTATAAGTCGCAAACTCCAAAGCCAATATTTCACTACCTCCACAAAAATGGCGAGAGAGTGCTGTATAACTTTTAAAGCTCACTATTAACAACTGAGACTTAGAAAACGAAGCAAGTTTGAGCTTTTAAGATTTTAGAAATTAAAATAAATAGATATGACAGGGTTAAGTGCATCATAATTAAAATGATGATGCAAATTATTAATTGTTAGGGTTTGATAGTGTTTGATACCAATTTATATATACTAATGGATTTTTAACTATGGACAAATGAAGTCTACTTCAGATGTGTCACTTTATAAAACATGAAGTGATATCTTTTAAATTGATGAGATGTTTTCTTATGATTACATTTCAATGATGGCGAAAAAAGGACAAGCCTATTGAAGTCGGATGTCTTCACTGAACGAGCACCTCCACGGGTTGGACTGCTCTCATCAGAATTTGCTCAGTGCGGGAGCCGGGGCAAATGCTCTGGGCGTAGATAAGCGCAGAATTTCCCTTCTCGTCAGTAACTTGGAGGTCAGTCCTTCCTAACGACAGTAAGTACTCCACGATCTGGCACCCATGGCCACCCATCACCGCGAAAATCAAGCTGTGCCATCCATTTAAAATCGTAGAAATCATCTTCATAGTATATAGTGTGTCCATTAGGATTTTTGTCATTTACATCGGCAGAGTCTTTCTCAATCAGGTACTTTACTATTTCAAGGCGACCGAAGTAGCATGCAGCGTGCAATCGTATATAACTTAATTAAATATGTGATAAGGTTACTATTAAAATGTGAATGGGGTCCAACCAAATTTATTAATTTTAGCAGAAGAGAGGTCTTGGCCTGCATCAGAAAGCTTTGCTTGAAGGGACTTAAGTTTGGACAGATCTCCCACGAGTATTGACTTCCAAACTCTTTTAAGCTGTCTTTTCAGTTAACCCTCATCCATATTTAAGCTTGTTTAATTATTTCTTAATCAAATATGCAATCAAATTTCTACAATTTAATTATTTTCGTGATAACTAAGCTTGTAAACTTATTCAAATATATAACGTATCCTATAATATCTTATGAGTTAATGTTTATTGGCTGTGGAAACAGTTTTGGTAGATGAGGAATCTAGGTTGGAGTAGGTTTGGGATTCTTTTTCGGAAAGTATGGTCATAATTTGGTAGTTGGCAGAAGGGTTTTGCTAGGTTGTGATTTCTAAATTAATTATTATTCAAAATTATTGGCTTCTATTAATATAGTGCAATCTCACTTTCAACACAGAGATAAAAGTTTATCTTATAAGCAAATATTAAATAGCGCTTTAGTGGAGACTGCACACGCTCTGATAAATACGTCACAAATAAACCCTAACTCACTTAATATACTATTCTAACTAAATTAAAGGCACACTCCCACTGAAAGAGACCCAATGATTATTCTAAACTTGAGGCCGAGTACATCATACTAGGGTCTAACCAACCTTGGTCTTCAAAATAAATTTACAATCAGACAAAGTACTAAATAAAATATAGATGAAACCGAAAATGCAATCTATTTATGTCTTCTTTCGAAGAATTTTGAGGAGGCTTTGATCTTTTGGAGTGTATGCCTATTTTGAAAGGAAGTTGACTTGGTCACTGCGTTCAGCGAATGCATTCTGTTCTAGTATCTCTTCAATTCTAAAAGGGTAGTGGGTGAGGCCTCTTCCAAATAAAGTTCAAAATGATTATTTACTGCTCTGATAATTCGCTAATTTTGAAATAATTAATTGCTCTCAAGAGGCAATAACCAAACAGCCGAGGCTTTAAAATTTCCCTTTTTAAAATCCCACATAAAGTTATTTTAAAACTGCATTTGATTTAATTAAATTATAATAAATTTATGTGGTGTAGCGTTTAAGGCACTTACTTTTGATTTTCAACGAAGTTGGGAGAGAAGAATTGCTGATTGAGGAAGTACTTTTGTAGTGCCTGCTACAATTTACTCTGATCTGTCGAGAGCTCTTGTATTCTATAAACCATAGAAATAGAATTCATATAGATGAATGTTTATTATGCAGTTTATAATTTTGAGTTAAGTAAACTGACATTTTTTCAGTACTCTCAGTCAATTAAGGAGGAACATTAATCAGACAGGGTATTAGATAGGCCTCTCAAATTATTATAATCGACCCTAATGGATCCAAACTTATCAATAAAAAAATACTTTTGAATGTGTTAAACTGAATAGGTGTCCGAGAAAAAAGTAATTTGAAATTTCAAGCCTTATTTCAAGGTGATCTTAGTTTACGGAGTGTCAAATTGTAGAGTTATTCGAATTTGCACGTTAAACAGGGTGAAAGATTTGTCAGATATCCAATCCAAGCCCAATAAATCTTATTTTTAGATAATACCAACTCCGACACCCCATAACTGCCACTTACCTTTTTATTAGTTTGCTTCCTGAAACGTCCAATTTCTACTCTTCCTTACAAGTCTCGCATCTTTAGAGGATATCGTTAAGCTTCAAAAATTAATGCAAGTATACTTAAAACATATTTAAAACTTTTCTTTGTTCTTAATCTTTAGCTGAAACCTTACAATATAAAGATAATAAAGTACAATATTTCACATACTTATAACCTTCTTGGGTTTTGGGGAGGCGGATGGGAGTATTCTCTGCCATTAAGTTGTGCTTTGTCTGATGTGTAATTTTGAACTCCATTTTTGAAAGTATCCCTTGTTCTCAATAACTATGAAACTGAAGAGAGGTTTAAACTGTTTTGACTCTGAAGTATATTAGGGCGACCCCTGAACCGTATTTTAAGAGAATCTTAGTTTGTATTTCCGAGGTTATGCTCCTACCGCTATTCTAAAGTCTGCTTATCCTTCATAATTAAAGTTTAGAGAGGTTTAATACATCAATATATAATTTTATAATTTGATAAAAAAAGGCAAATCTTGAGGTAAAGCAAACTTATCTTCGGATTGGCTATCTCTTATTGTGTTTTTAATTATTTTAAAAAGGATAATAATTTGAAGTGATGAAACGATGGTCACTTATTGACAACTAAAATGATAATTTATTTACATGACTCATTTTGCAAATAGCTGAATAATTTTTGAACTGAAGAGCAGCCTTCGTGTTTCTAACTTGATAAGGATTCCATTTACTCTTCATAATTGAAATAAGATAATTTTAGATAATAATTATTTTTTATAATGATTATCTGCAGTTTCGATAATTTTAAAACGAAATAAAATTCGAGCGAAGCTTGACATTTATTTTGAAAAGTTTAGGGAGTTTTCTTGGTGTGACTGTTGCTTTTAAAATTGATATTTAGAGAAGCTCTGGCTCCCACTTCTCTTGCAAGATTTTTCAATCTATCATACTTTCCTTCGGAAGATCCTACCCAGCTTCATTTATTATAATTGAAGCTATTAAACTATTCATTTACTCTCTTAAAAAGTAGTGTTGTACGCATATTTGTCTCCTCTTAATTTCGTCGAATTTCTCAACTCATCAAGCTCCTCAAGGCTTTAAAGAAAATCTACTTTAAAAGATAAATGCATACATTGATTATAGCTTCCTTCATACTTTTTGAGGAATTAGTTTGAAGAGTGATTGGGGTCCTCATAAATAATGCGATCGTCTTTAATTGAGGATAGGAACTGCTACATGTGATAATCTCTCACCTAAGCTTATAGGAGTTTAAAAATCAAGACAACTTTTACGATTGAACTTACTAAATCTGTTTTTCAAATATTTCTTCCTTTGATAGCCATCGACCATCTGCTAAATTAGTTTGCTGAATTGGAGCCCTTTCTTACTCCCGAGCCCGTACTTTTGATTCCTGCTCTACTGATATTCAACATTTTCTAGGTTATCTTTGAATATGTTTGCGAGTTCTCTCGGCCTGAGGGAGTCAGAACTGCTTGCTAAGTTGCTTTGTCAAGTTCTTGTTGAACTTTTCATGGTCAATTTTATGATAATTATTAAATAATTTATATTAATGGTTTGAGACAAACGAGTGTGGTCCTTATTGAGAGTAATCCTCTTTTGAAACTTTTGGCTTTAATCATATAGATTAGGAGAATTACGGGTAGCAGCATGGGAGGAGGTGGTAAGGGAGATCTTAGTCTATATTCAAAATTTACCTTATTTGGGGATTTAAAAAGGATAGATTTTCAGCTTTTCTCAGTACTGAAAGCTCTAACGCATGATAAAATTTCATATTAGGGCACTTACGCATCTAAATTACATAGACATAGGAAAATTATAAATTCTAAAAATTAATCTTCCTTCTAGATAAAAGCAATTTAAATGAAATATAGAAGATTGGACTTAGCTTTAGCTGAATATAGAGCGATTGTATGTGCCCTTAAGTTTCTCGTTTTAGAGATATTCCATTCCATTTTAAATATTATGCGGTGCTTAATGATTGTTGCTTTGATCATAGTCAATAATTTTAAGCTCTTGAGAGGATGACGCATGATTATTTTGCCTATGCTAAGTTCTGCCTGGGCCAGATGATAGGGAGGAGTGGGAACTCCTATTGTCAAAATAGTCCTGATAGTCCATTAACAAATTTGTACAAAATCCAACTTTGATTAACCATTAAGCAATTTAAACCACCTTATAATCAATCCTTTTCATCCACAATAAATATTTATTATCAATATGCTTTGTGGCCTTTAGTTTAATGATAATTATAAGCTCATTTTAAAATGAAATTAAATTATGCCAGACAAAGTCAAGCCAAGAGATCTCTAAAAAAAACTTTTTCCCAAGAATTCGCAAATACTGTTATAGAATGAAAACCCCGCACCAAAATTTTAGTGATTTTTAAAGGAGGAGACTTAATCCGTGAATTTAAAACTTACCGATTAATAATTAGGACTGGTGATCATGGGAGTCTTAATTATTCTAATAATAATAATCTGCTTAGTCTATTTTTTGCACAAGTAAATTCAATACAAGCATTTTAAATTAAATTAATTTCAAAATTTAAATTAACATCAATTACGTTTAGTACAGAAGGCAAATGAAGAGAGATTCAGTTAGACCTGAATTTTCGATGAAAATAAGCGGAAGAAGAAAAATAGATGTCTGACTAAAAACTTTTGGTTTGACCTTTTTTGCATCTTTTGCATCAAACCCTAAGAGGAAGAGGTTGTTAGGATTAACCCAGAGATATGGGATGAGGAAGAAGACAAGGATCCGTTTTATGCACCAGACAATTAAGAAGAGGAGAAGTTTGCAATTTTATTACTCAAAAGAATTTTATTAAGATCCCTTTTTATGATAGAGAACATGTGAATCACTTCCTTGTGGACAGAGGGTTGTAGAGGTACGAATAAGAAATTGATAAGAGAAACTCAAAGACATTGTAATCACCTGGTATCAAATTAAAAATCTAATCATACCTATATTCTTAATTTAATTATAGTCAATAAAAAAATTATTAAAAAGTTAAAATTAAATTCAAAGACAAGTCTCAAAATAATTTTGTGGTCTTCTGGCGCTTGTTAATTTATTATAAATGAAATAGAGAATACTCTTTTTCTATAAATAATTTTTCTGTTTTCAAATAAATTTATCTCATTGAATATTAATCATATCCACTATCATAGAAAGGAAAAATAGTATATGAGTATTCTTTTGGAAAATTAGAGATAATTATTCAAATTTTTGAGACTAAAGGCACATATTTTTCTTATGTCAGAATATGAAAAAGAAGTATTATCTCGCAATAGTGACCAAATTAAATTTAGAGTACTTTTTCAAGACTTTCACTTATTCCTTTTAAAGAAAAGTGCTCTTTATTAAAACCCAAGAATTAGTAGTTGCTATAAAAATATATTATTCTTTTAAAAATAAGTTTTAAAGGTAAATCTTTGGGCTAATTATATGGTTACCTTTCTAATTAATGTTATGGTATTGTTTTGACGTAAAAGGAGACATTCTCATTGAATCAACGCTTGAACTTACTTTCTTAGTTTTAAATTCTGAGAATGACAAAGAAGAGGAAATTAAGAGAGATTTGTTAGAGTAGTAGTCTTTTGATGAAGATGGAAGGCCAGTTTCACATGCCGAGTCCCAGAAACAAAAAGATTTTCAACCTAAATATTTTTAATATTATGAAACTCATTATAGGTCAGAATTTAATGAAAAATATAAGGGAGTAGAAAGAATAAAAGAGAGAAGGCAAAGCTGTGGCAGTTGACTTTTCAGGTTTCAAATCTCTGCGTACTATTCCTTTTTTGTGCATATATTATAGTTAACGTTAAATTATTAATATTATTAGATTAGGCTTTAAAACTATTAGAAAAAGATCTCTAAAGGAGTCTAGCTTATAATGAAAAAAACTTAAAAGTTTAGGGAATCACTTCATGTAGTCCTTTGGAGCAGCATCTCCCAAGTCCTAAGAAATTGACAGGCAAATAAATGAGGCATTCCACAAGAGCTAGTCTGGAGATAAAGACAAAAACCAACAAAAACAGAAAAAGGGATTCTTTGCAGGCTTCCCTAATTTACTGAGCTCCAAGGGCTCAAAGCAAGATGCAACCTCAGAAAAGAGCAAGCAGTCTAAAAAGTCTAAAAGATAAGAGCTGCTCAACTAAGCTACTACATAGCAGTCAGCTCTTCCAACCTAAAAGAAAGACCAAAAGAAGGAATAATAGCCTCAAGGATTTTATTGTCTTTCATCAATTTAGTTTCAAATTTATGATTGTTACTTAAGAACTTGATTCATGAGGATAACACAGCTGTCCCTGGCAATCTGTACAGCTTTATCTTAAAAACATTTTAATTATCCTAACTGATGCTCAGAGAGAGCTAAACAAAAAGAATGCTCAAGCTAAGAGTACTTCGGAATTTAAGAAAAAAGGTGAGTTAGATATTGACAAACGAATCTCAGACTAGAGCAAAGAGAGAATCTCAAATTTTAAGTTGGTTCTTCACAAAAGCTTCTCTGATGTGGATGGGGGAGGAGATTCTGACTCAAAGATATTTTAAGACTCTCGCTCTGACATCACTTAAAACCCTGACATACACATTTCAACTTTCCATTCGAATATAAAAGTTGATAAAATCCCTTTCAGTAAGAAAATTAGGGGGAGTGAAGTGAGCTTATTTCAAGAGGGTGATAGAATAGAGGCGGAAAATAATGTGAAAGGAGTGAGGATGGATTATCTTATGGCTCCAATTGCAAGGGCCATGAAAAAGAGACTGAACTTGCAAATTGAAAGGATGCGCAACACGACTATGAATAGATCTCTCAGTTAGAGCTCTTAAAACTCACTCGCTAGCTCCTTATTATATTTTTAGTTCAACTAACTAAAACGTTCACAGCTAAAATCAGAATACAAACAATATCTTTAATAACCACAAAAGGTCTAGCGATCTCTCCCTTTAGCTGCTATAGTTTTTTTTTATAAATTGCCTGATTATAGAGTAAATAACTAAGGAGCACCTTAATCGAAAGGAAAAGCACCGCCCTCATATTCTCGTCTAAGAACCCCTAATCTTATTGCAGAGGAATCACCTCCCAGTCGTTCAAGTTAGATTGGCTATGTTAATGATGATAGTAACACAAACCATGGCATCTCTCCCTTCATAAATTTCTACTAGAATGTAAACTCAAGCACTCAAAGTTTCAACAGATTCTTCGTCCCAGTTCCTAAGAAAAAGAAGCCTCCAACTATTAATTTCATTGAGAGGAATCGTAGAATAGGCCAAAGCTTAAGTAGATTGAATAACAACTAGAATAATAGTAGTAGTGGCAGTAGTATGAATTTACAAGCCAAGGAATAAAAAGGGTAGTAGGTAGTAAATCATAGTCAACAGGAACAGTAACTTAGCATAGTCGCAGGAGTTCAAAAATTAGACCAGAGCCAAAGCTTTTGGTTAAAACAGGCTTAGTCCATAGATGAGAGCATCTATGAACTCTTCAGCTAGCTCCTAATTTTTCATTAAAAGACCCATCCCTAACAATAATAAATATTGAACATGAAGCCATATATAATATTAAGGAATTAAACTATATGCTCATTGCAAATTAAAATACTGATAGAAGTGTTCAAAGATATTTAATTTGACTTCTCCATCCCTATATTCATTAAAGAAGATAAGAGTTGCTTATACAAAATGATTTGAAAGATTATTTAATTACATAATTTACTTCCTCTTCTTTAATGGGCAATTGCTGTGTTTAGGAGAAGCCTGTATCTGATCTCAGAGACAAGAAAGGAGTGGCTGCTATCCTAATTATATTTTAATTTATGCTCAGAGTGCTTAATCCTCATCTAAAGGCTCAAAACTCTATTGCAATATTTTGTTTCTTATTTAACAGAAGAGCAAAAATCCATTCAAGGCAAATAAAAGTAAGATTTAACAAGCTCCTAAAATAAGTTAATGAGTAAAACTACTTTTAGATTCGGAATACAAAGTGGAGAGCAGAGTATCGTTTGGGCAAGCAGCCAGGGAAAACACTGAACAGATTCTAGAGCAGTAAAAAAACAACCATCAGAAGTATATTCTCTCAAATTATTGAAAATATCATTTCTTATTCAGGATGGCTAGACTACAAATGCAGATTCTCAACAAACTATAAACAACACTGGCTCTAACAAGACTATCTATTTATTTTAAGCCTAAAGAATTGAGCTTTCATAAATTTATTATTGAGCTCACTTATCATGACTCCTCGATAGATCAATTCAACGATGGAAGGTTTACGTTTGAACCTTAAAACAAGATAATCCAAAATAATCTGAATGAGTCGCAGAATTTGAACTATGGGGGCGATGCTATGTCTTTTGGATTCGGCGGAAACCTAAACGGCCTCAACAATAGCAACAACAAGAAAATACTTTATATTATAATAGCATTTTCAATTTATTTAAGGGCCATGAGTCGGGCTTTAGTTTCAAAGCTAAAAGTTAAGTCTTGCGGAATGCATCTTATAAATAAGGAGGCTAAATAGCCAATAACGTTTCCAACAATAATCTCTATGACATCTCAATACCAGAACTCGAACAAGATCAGGAGGATAGTTGACTAGTTGCATCTATAGCAATCTCCAAAATATCTATGTGATATTTCAATTTAGATTTAAATATCTAATCGAATATAATCCATGGTCTATCTTATTTTGCGCCCAAGTTTAATCCAAAATTACATTATCATTTGAAGAGTATTCGTGTATTAATTGTGATATCTATGAAATACAATAATCTTATTAGACCTTGTAAATATTTTAAGTATTAACTTTAAAATGAAAAAATTTAATCTGAAAAATAACAACATCAAGTGCTTATGTCTTGGTCTATATCTAGTTCTTAATCTATGATTCTTAAATGCACAAGACTACTCTGAAAATGAAGTTCTATAATGCTTCACTGATAATCCCTAAGGCTATGAGTATTGCAATCATTTTATTTATTTTACCAAATATAAATCAAAATGGAGTGAGGGGCTTTTGCTGCCCACTTTTTTCAACTTCTTACAATTGCCAAGAGAGAAATTCTCAGATTTGCAGTAACTCAATATCCTCAAAAGAGCTTAAACCCATAGTTTCACTATCTATGAACCCTTGTAAATGTGGAATTTAAAGTTCAATGAGCTCATCCTATGCAGTCTCTACGCTTTCGTCAGCCTTTAAGATCAAACCAGACTTCAATAATTAAACTATATCAGCTTAGAACTTACTATACTCGAACTCAGATGTCTGCTTTTGGTAACTCTATACTGATGCGGAGGATTATCTTTCAGGAAAATCTAATTTTTCAATATTCTTCAATTCACTCGATAACTTTAGAATCAATTAATTCTTAATTTAACTTAAACGTGAGTGTCTTCAGAGGACAAAACATTTACAACGCTCGTTTTGAGTAGACCGTAAAAGTCAATAGAAAATATCAATTCAGTATAACAGATAACTTAATTATCCTTGCTGTCCCTTTGAGTGGTTTCAACTACAGCTTTATCTCGTTTAGCTACTAGATTGAAGGCTTAATTTTATATTGCTATCTAGTTTTATTCAGGTGAATACTAAAAAGTTTGCCAAAATGAGCATTGCTTGTGCGTTAGCATAGAAGGAATAAGTTAATTGAAATTATGAATATTCTAAAAATAAAACCATAATGAAAAAGTTCTTTAATTATCGAGCGATAAGTAGCTACTCTCTTATCTTAGTTGCTTTATTGTCAAAGTATTTTTTTTAATTTTATAATTTATAAATGTATTCATAGTGTGAAAAATTATTTTAAAGTCTTACAATACTTTCTTTGCTTAATCTCTCAGAATGCGAGCAAATGGAGGATTTGAATCTTAAAACTTCTCTTCAAGAAAGGGAATCAACAATACAAAGCTCAAATAATACTGATTCACGAAGAGAGTTACAGTTTTTCAAGTCTTACTCTGACACATGTGCTAATTGTATGTCCAAATACACTCAGAGCTCTTATTGCTTGATCTAAGGCTCAACTGAATTCTGCTGCTCTCCCTACGATAACCAGACCAATTGCGTCACCAATTCAGCTAAAGGCGTTTCATGCTCGCCTTGGAAATCAGTTGCAGGGGTTACGATGAACACTTACTGCAGAGGAGCTTCAAATGCAGCTACTTGTGGAGCAGAAAGCTTGGATTTGATAGCCAACGATAACTCAAAGACAATTTAGGTAAAAAACTTGCCATATTCCACATATGTCTCAAACACTATCTACTATAATTATCTTCTATAAAATAAATTGGAAGGCTTTAATACATGTCATGTTACTATCACATCTCACCCAAGAAGTATCAGTACAAGGACGGGGCTAAAATTCAAATAACAGTGAACAGTGCAACTAATGTGAGTGCTTATATACTAGGTGGCTCAAGCAGGTAAAATGCCTCAATAGCTATAGTTGACAATAATGCCACTTTAACAACTGGAACTCTCTATGAGATAGATGCAAGCACTGAGGCGATTCTAATCGTCAATCCTAATTCTAAAGTTATTGGAGCTAACTTCAATTTCATTAAAATTGAATTTGAATAATTTCACGTTTGTGATGAGTGGATCTTAGTACAGTTGGTGGGAAAAATTGATAGCAGGACCAAACGGAACCACCTATTTTTGGGTGGGTATAGGATGTGGAGGAGCCATTGTGCTGATTTTAATAGCTGTAATAATCTGGCTGATTGTGAGGTGCTGTCGCCGTAGTGCTCAAATTCATGATGAAGGAGCAAGAGAAGATGCCACTAGCTATAATAGCGGCAAGCTCTCCGACGACCGCAAAAGCCTAAGAGGAAATGGCCCAGGAAGAAGCAACTCTAACATTGGAAGGCCTGGAGCTTAGGACTCTGGTAAGTTTTATATGCGATTCTTAATTATTTTATAGATGATGCTTCAATGAAGTTTAACAATGAAAGGACAAATATCGACACCTATGCTGACCGACCAATGTACGGAGGTGCCAGGAAATAATTCGACCGGCAAACCTGTAATTTAAAAATACAACTAGGCTCCTCTGGGAGGAGCAGGGCCTAACCAAGGTGGCTAGGATGACTACTATTCAAATCCGTTCCTTCCTCAGAGCATACAAAAGAACAAGTAAAATAACTAACCCAACACAGGTGGGGCAAGCAATATGGGCTCCTACCCCTATTCTAATAGCAATGGGAACTAACAAAGATACTGATACCTTTCTTTAAAAGCATAGAAACTTTTTAATAAACTTAGGATAAATTTATGACTAGTTAGTTTATATAGAGCAGACTTTATAAGATAATCATTTGCTAACTCACCAATATGAAACGTATATATGTAAAATAATATTTTCTATTGTATTCTGATATATTTCTACTAAAAGGTTTCTGCTGAGATTGGACTAAGAGACTTGAAGCATCTGGTGATAGTTGGGTTCACAGCTTTGGGCATAGTAGCCCTCTTGTTTTCGATTGTAATGATAACTAGAGGGATCTCAAGAACCTAATACCAAAAGATACTGTCCAAGGATATAATTTAAAACTCATCTACAAGTAAAGTAATTAGAGAACTTGTTAATTAGCAAAATTAACCCTAAAGAAAAAGTAGCCTGATATTATTTAGCACTAGAGTGGTTCAAATCATCACTAAAGATAATCTACAAATCTAAATTCAAAATCAATTCAACACATAGACAGAAAGCAGAAATAATAAATTAATTTTGTTTATAGAAATAAAAAGTAGTTCCTCAGACGGACTTAGAAAATTACAATAACAGTGAGATAACTTTTAATACCAAATTAAAATGATTATAGCATATCGTTAAAATAATCATTAAAGAGGATAATTATAATTTGAGTGAATTAAATTAGTAAAATGAAACAGTCTTTAGAGCATGAAAGTAATGGCTTGAGTAAGCAAGCTGAATTACTAAGCCCTAATCCAGCACACAAGATAAAACTCTCTGCCTGATTTTCAACTGTTTAGAATAGTCCAACCAAATCAATTCAGAAGCCTTCAGAGCTAAAGCAGAAACCCAACTTTCTAGAACAACTTCCTCTCGTGAAGGAGAGAAAGCCAATAGAGAATTGCTCCTTTACTTTTACGCAGCCAGTCAAATCTGAATTTCGACATCAAGGTTTAAGGCAGCAAAATGAAACAGTCTGATCATAACTCGCAAAAGAGGAAAAGCTAACTGTTTCAGATAGCTTAGGCGGAGGACTAAGAATATTAAAAGAGGATGTTGGTGGATATGAAATCAGCAAACACTTCCCCCTTTCTGTCCTAAGATCTCTTAAAGAATTAAATTCACACTTAAGTATGAATTCATAGTTTATTTTTGCTAGAATAATCCTTAAGCTGATTAGAATGGAGAATTCTCTTCTAAGTTTGATCCTCGAATAGATGTTTAAATTCTTCCTAAGGACTCTACAAGAGACCAATTTAAGCAATCTCTGGAAATTCAGAAATAAGAGAAGGCCAAAAGCTTTTCCACGTATGTTGCACTATAGAGTTAAAATCGATTGGCTTCGAATGCGATTTTAGTTTAAGAAGATGCAAATGAAAACAGCAATTAAATAAGGATTCAACCTATCAAAACAAATTCTTTGCAATAACCCTAAAGAGTGCCTAATTTTGAATTACAAGAGGGAGAAGTAAAAGTTCTTCCTCATACGTCAAACATAAATCCTGCAGATGATATCAAAGTAAATAAGTAGGAAAATTAAATAACAGAAAAAGGAGATAAGAACTCTCGACTTTAAAGTCCAATTGAGTTACTCAAGCGAATAAATTTCTTAAATGAGTAGAATAAACTTTTGAAACCTAGTAAGTTATCTTTTGAAAAATTCAAAAAAGCTAATTTGAAAGGAGAGATTAAAAGCCACAGAGGATCTTTCATCAAAGAATAGTTGATTCCTTCCAAGCAACCTTTTTTCATAAATCCTCGCCATAAATATCTGACCCACCTTTTTCAAGTTGCGAAGATTTTCGCTAGAAAGAGACCTTGAATAATCTAAAAACCCTTTCTTAAGATACTAATGCCTAATAAAATTATGTAAATAAGGATATGATTAGAGTCTAGGCAACTTATCTTCTTTTCTTGAGCCTTAAATTAAGAAAAATGAGATTGAGATTAAGCTAATCTTCATAATGAACTAGATAAGATAAGCTAGCCAAAATTTTGACATTAATTTAGAGAAGCCATCAAAGATCTTGCAGCAGCTAACTGATCTTATTTTCTAGGCCCTTGATTAAATCCTCTTAACTAAAGATCTTGCTTTTAAGGACTATTTCTCAACTATTAGGGGTATTTTGTGGTTGCTCGTCTATAAACGAAAGTCTCAGTTGCCTATGGTTCTCTAGAACAAGTTTTACGAAGTTGATCTAAGACTAGATAAATCTGAGAACGGGAAGTTATCAGCTACTCCCCTACTTTGAAATTTATGAAAAATCTTTGGAAGAAATGAACAAAGCAGTCAAAGAGTTGAGGAAGGTAAAATTGGCTCAATAAGATGAGCTTGCTCGAAGGGATTTGAAGATCAAGAGCGTTGAGGACTCCTACTAACAACTTTTGAATCAGCTCAATAACATGGGAGTGTATAAGAATAAGGAATTTGAAATCACGTTTAAAACTTGATAGAGCAAGTAAGAATAAGGTACTCATCTTCTTTTATAGAATGCAAATTTGATTTAAAAGAATAACCTGCTTGGATTCAGAATCGATGAAATTGAGGAGGACTAAAGGAAGATGGAGATTAAATTTTTTAAGAAGAAATAGAGCTATAAAACCATGAAAGCTGAATACATACAGCTGCAAAGAGATTTTGCTGATCTTAAAAAGGTATCATACTTTTTGTAGTGAAATTCTAATTTTTTCAAAAATTTTTTTTTCTAATTAGAAATAAAGGGATAAGCAAGTTAAGTATTGAGTTCAACTAGAAAGATTAGATGTTATAGAGTGGCTTTAGCAACTATAATAACTCCCTATTCTTACTGAAATAATCTTAAGAGAAGATTCAAATGCTTGAGGATTAGGTGACTAGGTTAGATGATGAAAACTAGAAACTCAAATTAAGGGGGTCTGCCACTTTCACTGAGCTCACCCCAAGACATCCAAGCATGAAGCAACTCTTTCTCGAGAATGACATAAAAGAGCCTCCCCTTTCAAGGAGCAAGGCCAACAAAGGCAGAATAGAGCGTTATGTTTCAACTATTTCATACGTTGACAAATTATTTAGCGAGCTCAAAAATAAGGCTACTAAGATTAAAGAGCTGAAGAAGCAAGTTAATGAACTCAAGTTGCTAGAAGCAAGGGCAAATGTAGTTTTAATCATCGTTTATAATGCTTTCTTAGGGGATTCTAATTTTTATTTTGAATAACCAAATGCTGAGTTTTAGCAGCAGTGCAGGTGTAGGAGCAACAAGAGATCTTCGAAAAGGATCTTTCACGAAAAAGAAGATGAAGAACATTACTTCTCAAGGTAATTACAAGACTATTTTTAAGTAAAATATTTACAGTTTTCGACTCCAATAATCCTGTGAACCCAACTGAGTCCTCTGTTTCCTAAGATGCTGCTCAAGGTAAAACTGCAGATTTAAGACAACAAAGACTAAGGATGAAAAATAATAGTCAAGTGTTTTTGCTCTCTCCAAATAGGAATCTTATTAATTTGATTGAAGACTAAAGATCAGAATAGGAAACAACTAGGAACAGGTCAAAGCTAGAAAGAGCTACAGAGGGAAAATTTTCAAATGATGAAGTTTTAATAAGAAAAGAGGAAATGATGGAGATGATGCATGACAGGGACAGGGAATATTTTCAAGATATGGAATAAATTAAGATTGAATATTTATGGAGTGTGAAATTAGCTTTATAAATCAGTTTCTTGATTTCTTTAACTTCAAAAGCTAGAATCTAAAGCTGACTTAAGTTTTGATTGAGCTCTTAAAGCATCATAACTCATTTTTGCGCCAGACTTGGTATTTTGAAATTTATTCATCAAAGCTTTTGCATCTTGATCTGTAATTTCCTCTTTGCCAAAGAAGCTTGAGTAAAATTTAAAATAATTTCTTGGACCGGATGGGATCTGACTTCCCTCCTAGAGTCCTTGGCTGGTTTAGTGTGAGCTTAACTTATCTTTGAAGTAGTTTGCAAAAGGGATAGTCTCAAAATTAATGCCTCCTTCGCAATAATTTTGGATGCCCTGTCCATCTGGTCCATAAATTTGCTCAATTAATTTGGCATCTACCCTCTGCTACTCCTTGTCTCTTTCTTTGTCAATAACAGCGAGAATAAACATGAGAGCTGCACAGCAGAAGAAGTATATGGTCATTATCCATTGTAAAAATGCCTCATTTTAGTCAGAGAAGCTTATAGATGCAAGAAAGAGGGAGAAGCAGCCTTTGCCCCAGTAGTAATTCAAAAAACGGAACTGGTCTATTACCTTATGCACATTCAGCTGCGTCAAGCATGTGATCACTCCAAAAAATAAGTAGTAGAAATTCATTATAGCACTGTGCACTGATTTAAATTTATTATTATTTTTGAATTGATTGTTCAGTCACCGCTGTGAACCGCAAAGCTGCTATCACTACTAATCCAACTGAGCCTCCAAAGAACAGACTTTTTGTGACATACTAGAGTCTTCTTTTTCTTTTTTCTCTCTTTTGTAATCGCATGGAGCCTATTGGAAGAGACCCACCATAAGTATTTTTGTACTGGTGAGCAAATGGATTATTTGGATCTGCAGGGTCGTAAATGGGTTCACCCACTGGGACATTAGGAGTTGAGCCGTAATAATAGCCTTAATTTCCATAATTATTAGGCATAGACTAAATTAAAAAAAAAAGACTAGGATGGAGGATATTACTATGTTTACTGCTGAGGTCTTTAGAGGTAATAATTTTGATGCGGTTGTTGTTACTGCATCCCCTGTCTCCCTCTTTTGTTAGCTGTATCCTCGTTGCCTTCAAAGTTCTTATGCTTCTAAAAATAAAAAGAATATAGCACAAATTTATTTATAGACTCTACTGATAGTGCTTATACATATTTATTTATTGTTCAAATCAATAAAATAAGCTTACTCAATTTAGATAACCTGTTTTTCATTATCCATTTAAAAAGAAAATTATAAATATCGAGATGATTAGACCTGCATTTTGTAATTTAAAATTGCATGCGTAGTATAATATTTATTTTTGGCTTGATATTTGATTGTATTCTTTTATTGGTACATCAAATTACGAGTGTTTTAATATATTTTTCTCATCATTTTCCACTTATGTCTCGTCAGAAGTGGCTCGCTACTTGAATTATCATAGCTATCGTATCATCAACTGAGAGAAAATCGTCTCCATCTTTGTCAAAGTCCTTGAAGTAATTCTCAGAGAGATCGTTGTTTGTAGAGAAAATTGCTCCAAACAGCTTCTTTATTTCCTTCTTATGCAAATGTCCTTACTTTACAGCCTCCACTCATTTAAAACCTCAAAAATAAGAGCTAGAAAATATTATTAAGACTATATACTTGATCACTGGATGCCTTTCTTTGATCAAGTATGGCAAAATTCTGCTTGATTTTGCCCTTATGGAAGTCAATTGCCTTTTTACTCCTGACTTGCACGAATTAAGAGTACTTGATCATGCCTCCCTGCTTGACGATAACATTACAGTTTTCGAGAATCTTATCTATCTCCTCCTTCTCTACGAATCTGCCCTGATACTCGGAGTAGGCCTCTCTAATCGGATCAATTTTAAGGTGCTCTGCATTTTGCTTGTCTTTGTTTTTGAATACATCTAGCAGTGCTTTCTCTTCTAGCTTGTTTAAAAACAGTTGCTGAATCATCTCAGTTATCGATTGATAGAACCGTAACTCAGCCTATAAAAGGTTAGTTTAACTT
This sequence comes from Tetmemena sp. SeJ-2015, assembly GCA_027382625.1. NCBI lineage: Eukaryota > Ciliophora > Spirotrichea > Sporadotrichida > Oxytrichidae > Tetmemena > Tetmemena sp. SeJ-2015. Next base: position 38,334 of record JAJKFJ010022172.1, on the reverse strand, counting down.
GAATACACTTACAATAAAGATCTTGAGCTGATTTATGACCTGCTAATTAAGGATCTTCCTTTAGTTATTTTTCCGGGCTTTGGTGATATTGAGCAGCCATTTATCATTAAGTGCAGTTACAGCTTTTATACGTTTCTCTTCATCAAGATCCAATAGCTTTTACACTAACACTATAGATCAAAGAAAAAGGAGAAGTTGAAATTATAGCGTTTGGAGAAATATCTTTCCAACTCTAAGAGTCGAAGTCAAATTTCCCATCTATAATTGAATTCACTACTTAGTAGGAGCTCCCATCCAACTCTTGGGGAGCGGAGCCTGTCAAAAGAGTAGCAAGAAGAATTCCCGTCGACCAGACATCTAGCTTGTCTGTGAACTTCTTTAATTTCAAACTCTCTGGAGATTGAAAGTACAAAGGCATATGTGTCAGTTAAGAAAACGATAATGATATTTTCCTAATTAAGGGCTTCCAAAGGTTAGAGCATAAGAGAGATCAATATCAACTAGCTTCAAGTTAAATCCATCCACTATGTTTTCTTCATCCTCTAAAAGTAGCACAGCAGGATTGAGGTACCTGTAGACATGACTTTTTGAGTGGATGTAAACTATTGAAGAGAGTATTTGCCTGCAAACCTCAGCCGCTAAGTTCTCAGTCATCTCCGTTAGTTGTTCTATCTGCTGAAATAGGGACCCACCCTTGCAATTTTCTATAATGAGGTAGTAGTTATAAGGATCTTCTCTATAGTCGTAGATCTGGGCAATATTCGGATGCTCTAGAGAAAGTAGCTCCTCCATTGAAAAGCGAAAATCCTCAATCCCACTCGCTGTGTCGTGGAAATAAATTAATTTAAGAGCAAGAAAACAACTTTCCTAATTTTTCTAAGTACCCTCACCTCTCCTGCAACTGAAGAAGGAGATACCATCTTAATTTCGAACTAGTCTGAAAATATTTCCCTTTTTAGATATTTGATAACTTTGAAACTCCCAAGCCAAGCATTGTAAAATAATTAACTTATTATATAGATTGTCAATGAATCTTGGATTGATGATTGCAGAGACTCCTGCTCTGAAAGCAGTGCCTCCTCCGTGAATCATTTCCGTTTTAGATTTTCCCACTTGATCCATATTTGGGGTGGTCCTCTCTTTTTTCGCCTCCTCGAGTAGGTTCTTTTCAGAGTTGCGTTTATTTGGGAGAATTGCCTAGCTGAGGTTGAAGTTATTCGCAGGGTCGCTTTAATTATTGCTTCCAAATAAGTTGCCGGTCATGTATGGTTGCTGCTAGTGGAACATATTGTTATTATTTTGATTGGCCAGTGGCTCAACATTTATACTCACGTTTATCTTGGACATCTTCTTTCCAAAAGACTGGTTGTCTGCTATTGCAGGTGCCACTACAAAAGAGTAAGCTATTTATAATAATGGAGGAGGTTGATATGAGGAGGTAAGCACAGTTAGAAAATTAAAGACATTTATATACCTCTCCTTCTCTATTTATTGCTTAAGTAAATTTCCCGAGTATATAATTATGCAAGATTAGTCTTACTCTCGAATTAAGATTATTTTTAAAAAATAAAAGCTATAAAATATTTTTTAAAGATGGATATGGTATGACTTACTGAAAGTGACAGGGTCTTAGTTATTGGGAAGGACCATGACCTGAGATTGGTTTTAACTAATCAGTCCTTCGTTTTGGTTCTTTGAAATTGAAGGCTTTGAATTAATCTGAAAGTTGGAAGCTCCAGCCAAGTTAAACATTAAATTATATATATCCTATATTAAAATTGCTGTTAGATAAATTACGATTGCTGTACTTTCCATCGGAGCGTTTAGAGTTGGGGGCTTGAGATCTTCTTATAGAGGGTTGCATTTAAGTGTGCAGACTTTTATCAAAGTCTAGTTGAGCGGCCTTTGCCGAGGGGTCGTTCTGGCAACTGCAGCAAGAAACTTATTGTCCCATTTCTTTTCTAAATAATTCCAATTAAAATATACTACTAGCTCTATAATCGCTTTCAATCAGTATTATCACTAAACAAACATCATTTAAGAAAATAATTCAATTATAATTAACAAATTTAATAAAGCATACAGTCACTGCTAGTTATCTTTATTGTTGATAATTTATTAAGTTTGCAAGTTATAAATTATCTAAATGTAATAAATGTAAATTAAATTGACTTTTTTGAATAATTTGAGAATAAAAAAGTGGTAACTTATGTCACGCCAAGATAGCTAATTTAATGATAAACTTAAATACTTATTAAAAACATCAAGCTACTATGCAATTTCAAGATACATCTTATACGATGAGTTGAGCTACCAAATTATCTCTATTTTGGTTACTGAATATATAAAAACTTAGAAAAAATAAGTTGTCTCTTATCTTTTATATCTTAGTCTATAAAAATTAAGAAATTCATTGATTGGATAAATTATTCTCAAAATGGAATTCAATAGCTATCTCACCGGTGGAGATCGATGTGAAGACTCCAACAAGCTTTTTGAAAGGTAGATTATTTCACACTCATAGTTTAAAATTGTTCGTTAACATTGAAATGAAATAGCATGCAGAAGTACATAAGTGAGAAGGACTATCAAGAGACCAGATTGAGAGGAATGAAGATAATAATGGCTGACCCTTCTCAGAGTTTACAATTTATTGAGGCTGAATTTCTCTGTGAAAGTGAAAATGGCCTTATAAACCTCTGCAGATTTTTGGAGTTCACATATTCTGCCAAAAAAATCTAGTTTGTTAAAATTCACATTAGTGGGGACAAACACGCCAAGTATGGTAAGCTTTATAATTAGATCAGCAATTTTGGATTTCAAATTCAATTACTTGAAGTTCAAGATTTTCTGGAATTACACCTAATAAAGAACTATCCATCTATCTATCTTTATTTGGCAATAAGTTAATCTTTGATGATAGGAGTGGACATAAGGATTCATCAGGCTGGCATGCAAGCAGTCGCTGATTTGTTTGGCAAGGGAGTTTTCTCTCTCCTTACGGAATTCAAATTTACTGACTTCTACACTGAGCCCTTCACACTAATGAACCTTGTTCAAGCTCTCATGGGAAACGAATCCCTATCCCATATCGATCTATCCAGAAATGAGATAAGTGATGACACAGCAGCTGCTGTCATTAATATTTTATAAGTTAAAAGTTTATCTCCTAAAATTCTCAACTCATGTTTTCTTAAACATTTTTACACTTATTATCAGTGACAATAATTAAAAATGAATTAAATTTTATTTGTCATTCAACATTTGTACTCAAATATTAGGCTCTAGAAATTAAACCTAGATGGCAATCCTATCTCAACTGGACTTTTTAAAGAGCAGTACATCAGGCCTTATTTTAGCTCAAGGAAGGACATAAAAATAGTTTTAGGTTGATATGTCTTTTCAAAACATTATCTTATGAAGCATAAGCTATGGATGGATTTTAAACATTTCTTATTTCTTATTCACATTTGCAACTAATTTATACTAAATTTTAAGAATAACTAATATTTTTAATTAAACAGAGCCTACAGCAATAGTTGAACTCAAAACTTTTGCCTTTTGCTCCCCTTGCTCTAATTTTCGATGAAGGCATTTAATGGGTCGAATTTATCATCAATCTTATCAAGGAACTCCATGTCTTATTCCAGAAGTGCATCGGTCTACTTAGCTTTTTGGTATTCCTTTTGATATTGAAGCTTATTCTTCTCACGCATCGCCTCATGCACATGTTGCACCTTACTTCCCATTTAGTTACCAATCTTCCCCTTGCCTCTCATCTTATTCTTCTTCTTATCTTTCTTCCTCAGCTTCTCAAGTTGCTGCTCCTCTTATTCCTTCTACTCCTTTGCTTTTACTTCTGGAGCGGCATCATCAATGTTTCCAATAGTATTCACCTTAAGCGATATAGTATCTGGCTGCAGCTTTTATAGCAAGTTATGAACCTCTGCCTCTTGTCTTTGCTTCTTAGTTTCAAAGGGATTTGCCTCGAAAGCATCAAAGTTTGCTTCTCCTGCACCTGGGATGATAATTGAAGAGTAGCCTTAGTCATGGGAGATTCCCATCACATCTTCATATGGCAGGAAGAGGGCTTTAGAAACATGAGATCTGGAAGGAAGTTTGTACTTCATGTAAGGTGCTTTCTACTTCTCATGGAAAGAGTTCTTCCAAACTTGGACCTCGTCTCCGAAGCCTAGTCCCACTAGACCTGTATCTGAGAAGGTACTAGTCACAGCAGGAGCTGGGCTGAAATAAGTATGAACTGACTAGTATGTATTGCGAATATCCCATATTTTAAACTTTGAGTCCTTGCTAGTTGTCACCATATATTTTCCGCACCTAGAAGTAGCTAGTGAGAGAACAGGAGCAGAAGGGTGACAGAGCATTTTAACAACTGGAGTTGAACCCATATTTGGGGTCCACATAGTCACTTCTCCTGTATTATGGCCAACAGCGATTACTGCGTTTTGTACATTTTGATGCATACAGAGTGGCTCTCCTCTCTTTGATTTGATTTCAGCAATAGTTTGACCCATGGAGACATCCAAATATTTAATAGTTCCCAACTTGGATGCTGACACTAACAAGAAATGATAGGGAAGATATTCCAATAGCGTTGGCTCTAAATGATCTCTCATGCAGTGAAGCTCTATGCCCTGGGAATCATAAATGTGCAAATAAACTAATCTGGAGAGGACATCGCATTTAATTTTCATATATATGGATACTTCTTTTGTGCTACTGCAAACATCTTTTCATTATTCAAGAACTTAACATCTCTAATAAGTTGTTTAGCTTGGAACTCAGTCTTGAGTTCCTTCTTTTTCCAATTCAAAACTGAGAGATGTCCTTTCTTTCCACCTAAGATGATATTCTTGCCATTCCTTGTCACATCTAATCCTACATAGGGTCCAAACTCGTTCAATTTCAAGTCAAATATGTTATTAGCACTTTAGACTGGGAGTATCTCCTTAAGTTGAGACTAAGTTACTTTGAGAGTCCTTTCCCTCTCGTGCTCAACTTCAATATAGCCTTTATCCTCAGTGTTAAAAATCTCATCCTGTTCTTTTAGGCGAGTCTTTATTTCCTCGTTTAAAACTTTAGTCTTATTGAGTGCTGCATCAAGCTTCTTGTCTTTTCCCATTATGTTTAGACTGTATATATTTTCTATTATTTATTAGCTCTCCATATTTATCGCTTTCAATTAATAATCAAATATAACAGCAAATTAATTGGAGAATAGAATAATTTTCCTAAGATTCTGAAGAATTTTGTATTTATAGTTTAAAATTATAAAGCAAGCTCATCTTAAAATTAATTGGTATTCAAAGAAATAAATGTTAATTCCCTCAATATAATTTAACCATTAAACCTATTTAATTAAATTGCATTGTATAATATAAATTAATATCAGAATTACTTTCCTCTTATTGTCAGTATGGTAAACTTTGAATCTTCTTTTCTCATAAATTGTTCTATAGTGGTCAAGCAGCGCAGCTACCTAAAAGAAAAAACTAACTGATCTACAGCAAATCGTTGGTTGCAAGACTAACGATAAGCTACTCACAGATCTCCTTAAAAAGCATAACTGGTTAGTAAAGAGATTTATCACATCAATTATCTTTTGAATTTCGAGAATTATCTCCAACAAAGATTAAAACATGCCCATTTCAGATTGTAATTCTTATCTTGTAGGGATCTAAATGCAGCAACTGATGAATATTTCACCAAAGGATACGGCCAGCATCCTGCTTCTTCTTCCAAATTCAACGCTTAAAATATAGTAACCATCTTTAATCGTTACAAAGATGCTTAAACTGGATTTATGGAGGGTGACGGAATCGCAGCCTTCTATGAAAATCTCGGAGTTGATGCAGCTGCTGATCCTGTGACTCTGGTGATAAGTTATTACATGGGTGCTTAAACTATGGGAGTGTATACCTAGTAGGAGTTTGTATCTGGCTTGACCAAGTTGCAATGCGATTCCCTCGAAGCTCTAAAAAAGAAGATACCAAACTTAACCCAAGAATTAAAAGATCCAGCAAAGTTCAAGGAGATCTATAAGTTCATCTTCGATTTTTCACGTGATCAAGGCTTCAAGAATGTAGCGATTGAGACTGCAGTAGCCTTATGGCAGCTGCTACTAGGTGAGAGATGCAGGTTCCTTCCCTAATTCATTGAATTCTTAGTCACGGAGAAGAAAGACCTTAAAGTTGTGAAGAAGGATGACTGGATGATGCTGCTTGAACTCGTTGAGCAAACAAGAGGAGATTTTGCAAATTGGGTGGATGATGGAGCTTGGCCACTTCTAATTGAGTAATTCAGCGAATACTATAATAGAGTGAAATGATTAATAGTTGCATTACATTCAAAAGGAAATTTTAAGGATAGATCCTCGAACATTAAAGTCAAATATTAAAATTATAATAAGTTATTAAATTCCTACTCTTCATAGTCCTTCATAAAATATATATAGTACCTTACTTTTAATCATGTGAATTTCTTTACTTTATATTTCTCAACAAGCTAATCAGTTACCTTCTTGAGTTTAATTCCTCTTTCATTTGCCATTATAGCTCTCAATTTGAAAATTTACTTACCACTATGCTTCTCTACATATTCACCTAATTCCATAAAGCCTCCACCCACTCTAACCATCAGAACTCCATTAATGATTTAGGCATTAATTACTTTAGTTCCGAACAAATACCTACTCTCATCCAAAAAGGTTATAGGCACTCTAACCTTATGTGATTTCAAAAACTCCTCAAGCATCTTATCTATTTTGTCGGTCTCAACTTAAGCCTTGTAGTTAAAGTTTTTAGCAAATGGGTCCTATTGAAAATTAAGAGAGAGGTCACTAACATCGCTACCTCTTCTACTTGAAACTCTTGAAGTAACGTCTCCTTTTTAAGAAAGAGAAGATCTCTGGTTCTGAAAAGCTGAGACAGAATTGCGGGTAGTTTAACCTCCCTTCTTCATGGGAGTTGTCATTTTCATGGGGAAAAGTTAGAGAGTTGAAGTGTTCATCCTTTTCAATTAGTTACTATTTCTCGAAGAATGATGAGTTAACTTCAGATACGACTCTGGTGAAATGGTAAAGTTTTGACTAGTTTTCCTCGTTAATGGCTTCTTTGCTGATGTGAGAGTTTAGCCCAAAAATGAATTATCCTAGCTCCCTATAGCTTTTTAAATTACTTTAGGGGAAGCACTGCTCTGGCTTTAATTCAGATCATCCCCATCCTAATCCTCTTAAGAGTAGCTGTGATTACTTTTCAGGCCTCCGAAAATGTTGTGACTCTGGTCACTTTGATCGTCACTTTATTCTTCGTCTTCATTTTCACTATTTTAATCCTACTGCCTTTTGTTCTTCTTCACTACTCTAATTTTCTTCATCTTCTTGTCCCATATTTTCATTGATTTCTTGCTACTCTAACATACTCTAAGTTTATCTAATAGACCTTGACATTTCTCTCATCTAGTCAATCTCTTCTTGAGTTATTTGCTCGAAGTCTTAGCCGAGTTCTCTGCTGCTTCTTAGTGACTTAGGTTTGGCCTGAGATTTTCTGAGACTATTTTTAGCGCTTCTTACCTAAGATAACCTAAGTTCAAACAATCTATCTTATTCTTGCATTTCATACAAGAAATCTTGAGTATTCTAAGGAGTCAGACTTTACTGCTAAAGGAGTGAAGCTTTATTAGGAGTATCCTCTTAAAAAGCTTCCTCGCCAAGCTAAGGCCGGTTTTCTTTCGAATGAGTTTATTCAGGTTAGTTATTACTTCTGTAGGAGGATATTTGTGAGTTTTGTTAACTTTGAGATCTGCTATTTGATCTTTGAGAATTATGGTTTAAAGATCCCGAATTTAAAGATGAAAGTCCTTTTTAACTCTTAAGATGCTGAGAAAGGTTTAAAGGTTAAATCAATGAAGCAGATTTATTGCTATTGGCATTTAGCTTTTCAGAAGAAGACTCTGAGTCTATCTCATCTTCGATCTAAAAATTTAAATGAAGAGCTATTAGTCAAGTCTTTGTATTTCACTAAAAGATGAATCTCTTTTTATTAGGTTTGGCGAATAAGCTGTTTTCTGGATTTTCTCAATGATGTCATCTTCTATTTAGTAATTTTCGATTTATCCCTACCTACTGATGTTCTGAATTATCTCAGATTCGTCTGTTTTAAGGTTTAAATTTTTTCTCTCTCCTTCGAATTCATTTGGCTCAGTATTATGTTTTATTCTTCTATTCTAGATGTAGAATCAGGATTCGACTGCGACATAAATTAGTTAACTATTTGGTAGGGCTGTTCTTTTTCTGGGGAAAAAATTTGAGAGTGATCATTGTTCCCTCTAGGAGTAACTTGCGATCTCGTGCTCTCTTGGTTTAAAATGCTGTTCTAGTTGTTCTCAGTTTACAAAACTGGTAGTGTTTTAATAGCTGACTGCTAGAACAGAACATTTGTGATACTGTTTTGAGAAGTGTCGTTGTTATTGCCTTGGAAAATAAGTCTATTTGTCATCCCTTTGGTCAAGCCTCCGCCCGTGATCAAACTGCAGTCATCAGTTTAAAAGGTACCAAACTAGGCCTCTCTTTTTGTAAGATTCACAGACTCAAAATCATTATCTTCGAATGTCTAGTCTAAATATACACAATTTTGATGCACAATAAAAGCTTTATGAAAAAGTCTCTTCGATCATAGCTTTCATCATTATAGTTTTAGAATTTGATATCATTTTTGCTCTTGGGTTGATGATGGCGGCAGTACTCAATTTTCTAGTCTGGTTCTGTGGATAGCTATTTATGGTTTTGACTCTTCTTTGCTTTGCTCTCTTCATTCAAGTAGTAGTCCATCTCATTTAGTATGTCTGGCTTGGTGACGATAGATCGTTTGTGCGGCTGTCCGTTCCGCTATGAGTCAATAGGGTCAGATTCAGTGAGAATGGGTTAGGAATTATTGAGATGGAGGTTACAACATAAAGGACAACCTACCTTGGAAGTGAGGTCGATCCTCGTGTTAGTAGTTACCTTCGTGCAGCAGTTGCCCATAATTATATTCCGCTTAACTTTTTATTCTAATGCATTAAGCACTTTAAGTAGACATATTAGCACAGATTAGGAAGATTGGATTATAAAATAAAGCATACTTTCCACACATAAGAGGCTTTTTAATTTCAGACTTTTTTATATCTATTGTCAATCGACTTGCCCCCACAACTTTCATTGAACGTACTTATACGATGCTCCTCTGCTTCTTGATCCAGATCCCCATCCTGTAGGAAGCTCTGGAAGAGGTAAGAAATAGAGCTTCTTATATCTAAGAATAGTGGATTCATCAGCCTTGTACTAAGTCAGTAAATCGCAGAGCACCTGGTTGTAGCGTTTCTTTGACTAAATCATCAACCTCTTTGATAAAAATAGAAGGTAAAAAAAGTTTACTCTTGAGTTTTTCAACTTCGGAGTTCTTAGTATCTTTCAATATACTCTTGCAAACTGACAAAGCCTCCACCTACTCTTACCATACAAACCTCTCCCTTAATCATCAGCATTTTGCTTTCAGTACCGAGAAGATACTTGCCAGGACTTATTCTGATAACAGGCATAGCAAACTTATTGTTATTTTGGATTTCTGCCACATAAGCGTCGATTAGATCACCTTTGACTGGAACATATCTATCAATTATGAGTTAGTTCAGTCTTATGATTTTTTTTAAAAAAAGAATTCAAATATAGTGAGAAATGACTTACTTTCCAACTGATGTGGCAACTGTGGAATCGTCATCATCATCAAAGTTCACATCTTCATCATCATATTCCTAATTTCCAGCCTCTTTGATCTCTTCTTCAGCCTCCTCAGCCTAAGCAGTAAAGTCTTCAGGCTCTAGATAAGGAGGCAAGAACTTTTCCTCTTCCTCAGGTTCGGGATCTCTGAAATCGAGAGGGGATTCTCTATTATCTTCTGGCTAAGATGTCTAGTTGTTTTCTGTTATTTGAGTCTACTCATTAGATAAGTTTTAACATCCAAAAATTTCAGTTCACACTTACCTTGTTTACATCCTGTTAAACTATATATCAAAATTTTATGCTTTCAAAGCATTTTTGTGGCTTTTATGGGGGTTCTTTGTAGTCAGGATTTTTGATGTGATTGAAACTGTAAATGTAAGTCCTATTGACTATGACCTTTTTTTCTATTATGATCTCCTTCTCAGATGGTGGCTTCCTGTCTCTCTCAACGCAGCAATTTCCCATAATTACAGATTATTTGAAAACAAAAATCAATTATCAAGTCGATCAGTTTTTCTTTAATTCTATAAAGAAGAAGAACTTAAAGCGTTTATAAAAATCAGTCTAATGAATATATTCAAACTCTTAAGCTACTAAGAATCTGCTAATTATGATAATAAGCATTCTTTAGCGTTCCATTTCTTTGCAGATCGTAAGGGTCTGAGCTTCCAGCATTATAGCCTTCGTAATTTCTACCAGTTGGCTTCTTCCTCTATTACTATTACTGCTATTCATCCTAGTCTTGATATTCCTCTGTCTCCTCTGGCTACTCCTAATCAGTGTAATCTTAAACTTTTTCCTCCTCCTCTTATCCTTCTTCCTCTTGCTGTTCCTCATCGTCATAATCATCATCTCCGTAATCATTTTCTTGCTATTGCTACTACTATTGCTGTCTCTGTTTCTAAAGCTCAGCTTATCTCCTCCAATAAAAAAGGTAAATTTAAAATAAGCATCTTGGTCTTCTTAAGAAACCAACTTTGGTTTTTTGGCAACTGTCTTGCCAAGAGGGTTGCCGCTTGATCTGAAACTGAAATAGGTAATAACTCCTACTATTATTCCCACAAAGCCAATAGCACCCATAATAATGCCAATCCCCATCGGCCAGAATGAATTCTAGAAAGACAAATATATATTAAAGTATTATAAAATATAATCCTCTTGAACTCTGCTCCCTTAAAGCATGTAATTCATTGAAAAACTAGAGGCAACAGCACCAGAATTTCCAATTACAGCGAGATAGACATTCTAACTTGCATTGAAAGAGTAAGCTCTGACTGTAGTAGTTGCAGGAAAACTGGTTATAGTTTGTCTACTAGCACCTGTTCCAATATAAGCAGTAACATTTGCTAAGGTAGTCAAGATAGACAAAAATTGTGGTCTGGGCAGGAATCCACTAAGTACTGTCCGCGCCAATTTGCCACCAGCATGTGAATCCATTATCTCTTATTGTAGTCGAAGAGATTGTTTGATTGTAGTTTGTTGCATTTAAATAGGGTTGAGTAGTTTAGCAGGCAGACTCAAAAGTTACGCAATAGAGCCATTTTGCATTTATGGTGGCAGCTTAGTTGCTACAGTAAATGCTAGCAGTTGCATTTTGGACACATCCTGTCGAAGTAGACCCAGTTGGACAGCAATACCCAACCTTAAGTGGATTCTCACAGTAGTAGGCTGGAGTGGTATCAGACTAATTATAGCATCCCATTTGACAATCAGATGTGAGATACTTTGTAGTAAAAGCTAGCTATCTTGAATCTTAACTATCAAACTCTGATCTTATGATTTCCTAGCTGCATGAAACTAATATAAAGACGTAACCTAAAAATACTTTAAGAAGCAAAGAATTTTACTTAAAAATAGAATTTGCCACAGGATTTTCTTTTATCTTTTCATTTTGAATTAGCAAGTATTTTAATTACATAAATTGAATGAGAATAAATAAGTTGAGGCTTAATTGAATTTAATGTTGATAAAATAATAGCAAATTAATGGATCTGTAGTAAATCATGCAATAGATTATAAATCTGAGCTCATCTTACTCAAACCAGAATCTAACCTCTATTTATTCACAAACAGGAATTCCAGAGCAATTTTATGACTTTCTTGATAGCAACTCCACCCTATAAAGCTTCAATTAAGATTTTGATAAAGAGTAAATGCTGAATACAACATTATAAACCACTCTATTAAAGGCTAGTTAAGAACTCAAAGATAAATTTAGCTCACAAGAGATAGAGCAACTAGTTCGAAGCTCTTAGGCTAGATAATTGAACTAGAATGATAGCCAAACAAATGATTCTCAATAATCTGGAGGGCATCCCGACAGCTACAATTCTGACTATGTCATTACATACTCAATTGTTGAGAGAGTCATTATTTAATAAAATTTAAAGTTAATTTTTGGCCTTGGTCCTCTCAATATATTTGCAGGAATCATTGTCATGATTATCTAGATCTAAAAATTCTATTAACACATATTGTATTGATCGTGCGCAGGAAAGAAACCTAGTAAGAATGGGCAGATATATCTATGATCCTAATATTTGACTTTTTTCATATTGAGTTTTCTGATAGCAAAAGCTTTGGTTTAACATTATTGTTTAGGAAAAATTTCCGCTACTTTTTCCACCTGATATTGCTCTGCAACTTGATCTGGTGCTTTGATAACGTACTCGAGATGGGCATCTTCAACCAAGACATTTAGTAAGTACTCTATTAGTAGTATACTCTTATGGCTGCTTCTAATCTTTTTTACTGGAGTGCTAATTTTATCTTAGCGACATTTACCGGTATCAAATTGAGGGCATAGAAGACTCCCTTCAGCTAGAGAAAGAAGGCCTAATCATAAAATAAACCATTATTTTAATGTGTGAGATAACTGGAGTGATAAATGTGTTTGCTGAGAGCTGCGCAATTAATTACACTGTCTGGATGTCTTATCTGGTTCTTAAGAAAGTCAACAGCCCCACCTCAAACATCAAATTATTCCACATCCTTGCTCATGTGCTCACAATCGCTACTTCCTTACTCCTTGTGCTCACTATCTTCTTACTATTTGGCTTCGGATTATCGGTAAGAACATTAGCAATCATTATCAGATTAAAACCTATTATATCCCTCTTCTTTATAAATACTGTTAAAACAAATTCAACAATAGAGCACTTTAAGTTGCGGAGTGGCTCTGGTATCAGAGAAAACTAATGGAGACTTCTTAAGGTGCATTTTATTTTATAATGTTGCTGGCCGATACTGTATCTTCCCTTTTGCTTATATCACTTCGTCTACTTTCATTTTAAAGTTCCCAACCTTATCAAGAAATCTGTAAGCAATTCCATTATAACAACTTTGCTACCAGATAAGAGGTTTCATTACTCAGTGGAGTTTGTACATGGTGTTTCTCATTATTTATATTGTGATGCGCTCCTCCTCCAGTCTCATTTATTTTGCATCAGGCAAGCCTTACGATGAAGTAGCTGACGAACCCTTATACAAGAGTATTAGAATTGTAAGCAATATAAGTGAATTAAAGAATGTTTAGGGTCTGATCTTAAGTTAATAGCTGGTAATGACTTCGCTCGTGCTCATTCTTGCTATATCTCCAGAGAAGATGCCACTTTGCAGAATATGCTGGTTTGTTGGTTAGTCTAACTAAAAACAAGCCTCAAATAATTATAAATTATAAATATATATATATTTTTTGTAAGCAGAAAATGAGGTAAGATCAATTTGCTCCTTCCTGTCAATAAGTTTGGTTATTTGTTGTTGCTGACCTGGAGTGATAGAATGAATCATTTTTGATGAATTAGAACAGTAGACAGACTGGAGCCTTCGATCCTAAAAGCAAACAAGGCAAATTCAACACATTCAATGAAGAGATAAGCGTTTCACACTACAGTCACTTCAATACTTTATTTGTATTCTCACTAGTCCTCTTAAGCACCTAAGAAAACTATGAGGAAAATAGACAAATATGTAACAGACGAGGAGTTCAAAGCCAATTACACACCTAATGTTTTGAAAAAGCAAACTACTCTTGTCCTTAAGACCAGTTTTCATCTGATAAATGTGATTCTCATGGGTATGTGCTCCGTATTTAAAAAGATATCTATTCCAAGGGTATCGTCCACACAACCTCTCCCTACTGGCAGAAAGTCCTTCCATCAGTCAAGCACTTCAAGAGGGGAGACAATTACTCACATCGTTAATTTAGTTGATTTCATGGTGGCATACAACGAGCAATGCATATATGATATCGGCCCATCAAATAATGTGATAGAGATTGTTGAGTTCGCTCCAAATATCTTCTCCAAAATCAGAAAGTAGTATGGAGTAAGCGACGACATTTTGTTCAACTCCTTCTTGCCAGTTCATAACATCCAAGCTATCCATAATTTCTTCACAGGCTCTGGCAAGTCGTCCAGCTTTTTCTTCTTCTCAGATAACAAGACTTTCGTTCTCAAAACTCTGAAGGAGACTGAAAAGAAGCTGCTCCTAGATACTAACTTACTCGAGAACTACTACAGCTATGTGAAGGAGAATCCATAGACCTTACTCTCTCGATACTATGGAGTGTATTAGATTAAGATTGGGAACATGGCTGACTTGAACTGTTTCATTATGGATAATCTTCTGGGACAAGACTTCATCAACATTACGAGGATAATCTGATTTTAGATAAGCTTGTATCTTTAAATAATGATATAGATTTATACGACTTGAAGGGCTCAACTCACAATAGAGTTGTAAATCTAAGTGAGGAGGAGGTAGAGCATGGCAGTGGACTCAAAGTTCTTAAAGATCTGAATTTCCTATCGACTGGGGACAAGCTAGATATCAGACCCCACAAGAAGAGTCTCATTTTGCAGATAATAGAGAAAGATGCTCATTTCCTAAGTCAAAATAACTTAATGGATTACAGTTTGCTATTCATCAAAGCGAGACTGCCTAAGAAGAGAAGCTCTACTCAAGACGATGACTAGAGTGCAGGCTAGCTTAAGCGCATGCCCGCTATGGTCTATGTTAAAACTAAGGATGGAATCAATGAGTTGCAACTTAAGGAAGTGGGGCTTGATGATGTAGAGATCGCGCCAGTTCCAGTTAAGCATGCTCCTTACATCCCTGGCTTGACAGACGGAGATCTACCTAGTCCAAACACTCTAACTGCTAGGAAACAGTTTCAAACCCCTGGTATAAAGAAAGACTTTGGAACTAAGAAGACTATGAACAAAAGCAATCTTACTGAAGATGACGCTGATAAGAAAGCTAGAAGCTTCCTTTCTAAAAGATCCAATAAAGTCTACTCTTATAATATCTAGGACGATTTTGATGTGGAATACAACCAGAATTAGATGTTCGAGAATTTGAATACCTATTCATCTCATGTTCCTCAGGACACAAATGAAATAGTTTATCGCCATAACGATGGATGGTCGATTTATTCTCGCAAAGATATAAATAAGGAGATGGTTGTGCGAGATGCTAATAACTTCCTCATTAAGAGTTGCTTCAAGGAGTTTAAGGCTGAGAGTAATGCATTTATAAGCAGCAGTAGAGAGTACAAGTATAGACTGGGAGTTATTGACTTTCTCACTCAGTATAACGCAGCTAAGAAAATAGAGACCACTTGGAATACTCTCAAGCATTGGAATAATGCACATACAACAAACTTAAATAATATGAATAAGTAATTAAAAACATTATAACTAAGTTTATCTTGCTAGCAGCCTGAGATTTACTCTGAAAGATTTATCAAATTTATGAAGGAGGTTCTATGAAATATTTAGTTTAAGAATTGATAACTTACTCATTATAATTACAATCAAAAGTTCTGAAATTTAGTTTATTTTAAGAAATTAACGTCAATTAATTCACATTGACATAAGGATAAATTGAAAAGAGAATGCTTCTAAAATATACATCGACTTCATTTTGTTTATTGATCATCAATTCTTTATCTCCATAGACACTCTTTTCATCCCCATGCTTCGGAGAGAGCATAGTTAACTATCAGCATCTTATTGCTGTTAAAACACTATGATGAGTTAAGATTAAAGTTTTGCTTACATCGTATAAGTCACTAAGTCTTTCACTTGGAGGTGGCGCAAACTAGGAGTTCACATACAAAAACTAGTAAAAACATATCAGCAAACTAGCTTCATATTAGCCCAATTTATGCTTGTAACTCAACAAAGAGTTGTCAAATAAGGATAAGGGGAACTTACAAGTGAGTCTTTCTAGCCTAAGGCTCCTCCTTTGATTAGTTAGTCTCTCACGTATTTAATGATGTGCTGGAAGGTGTATGACTTCTTGGCTTTGATTTTCATAATCTTGAGTTTGGCTGCCCTTCCAACGGCATTCAAGGATACCTCGATTTTCTCTGAAATTAAAATTTAATCGGCCTTTAACACTCCAAATTTATATAACTGAAGCTCTATATAACCCTCCACTTACCCTCCTCCTCAGGGATAAAGTCATTATCTTCCAGCTTCTTTGAAGGTTCTACCATTGCTCTTAATTATAAAGTTAATCAATTTATTAGAATTACACAATCAAGACAAATTATAAACAAAAGTGTGATAACCAAGAAGAAACCCGAATTGATTAGTGATAGTTCAAAGTGATAGGTTTATGATAAGCGAGAAGAGTATTAAAATTTATTTAGGAATAATTAATCCTAGGTCCGCCCCCTGCCTGCAATTAATTATTGATTACATTAAAATACTACACTGGAATTATATTCTGTCAACGCTAGCCCACAAATGTTCCAAAACTTCAACTCTCAAAGGCCTTCACAAGGAGACCGCTTCATTTCTCAACGCTCCCTCAATGAAGAAGCTGCCGATATCTTTGGAACAAAGGTTGAGCTCTTCTCAGTAAGCCAAGGAGACGTCGAAATGGAAGAAGCTCGGAACAGCACACAAGTAAATGGCAGTCAAAATTAGAAGGAGATCAATTCCGCAGAAGAGGAAAACAAGAAAATGTACACCGCTCTTCTTCAAAATCAAGTTCTGGGCATCGACAACCCATTTATAATGAAAGTCAAATTACCAAATGCATTTGATCATTTCTCATTCATGAGATTCATGACTCTGATGAGCACTTCAATGATACTAACCTCTACACCTCTTAGTAAAGAGCTAGCTTCCATGATTCGCCAATCAGAGAGCAGAAGCGGAGTTCCTATATGAATACATCAGTCCACAAAGGATGCGGAATATCGAGTGAGACCTCGCCTTTCAACTCCAAGTTCACAGTTCTCAAATTCAATAGCCCTCAAGTCTCTAACAAGTTTCAAAATGGTTTGGCAAACAGTGAAGGCATGAGTTTTCGTAATCTGTTCCAAAATAGCTAGAATCTCTCTAACTCGAACAAGAAAGCATATATGTATTTCTTCTAGATAATGATTTGTAAATCTTCAGGAAACGACATGTTTTCATTGAGAGACAGATCTTCCATTGGATCTTTCATGAGTTCATCTCCATTTGGGTAATAATCGGTTCTCTCTGAAAATGTGAACCCATCCTGCTCCCCCTTCAGCGGAACGTTCTCAGGAATGGCTTTCAAGCATAACCCTCTATGTGGGTTCGATGAGGAACAAGTTATCGTTCCGAAAAGAGTCCAGCGTAAAATTCCTAAGATACCTTTCAAAGTTTTGGACGCTCCCGCACTTCAGGATGATTTCTACCTCAATCTTGTAGACTGGTCATCTGTCAATAACCTAGCAGTTGGCCTTTCAAGCTGCGTTTATATCTGGTCTGCTAGTAGCAGCAAAGTAACCAAACTCGTGGATCTAGGGTAGAGAGATTCAGTGACATCAGTCTGTTGGTCAAAGAGAGGAGCTCATCTCTCATTCGGAACAAACTCGGGCATGGTCCAGGTATGGGATATCTAAAAGTGCAAGCTTCTTCGAGTAATGAAAGGGCATGAGGGCAGAGTAGGTGCATTATCATGGAGTTCAAATGTTCTCAGCTCTGGCTCCAAGGATAAGAGCATATTGCAAAGAGACTTGAGAGAGAAAGACGAATATTTTGCCAAACTTCTCTTCCACAAGCAAGAGGTTTGCGGACTAAAATGGTCTTTTGATGAGCAGCAACTTGCATCTGGATCTAAATTTCTATCTTGCTTATTCATTTTGGAGGAAACGACAACAAGTTGAATGTTTGGTCGGTGCATAACCAACTTGAACCAGTTGGTAAATTCAATAGCCACCAGGCAGCAGTGAAAGCTATTGCTTGGTCTCCTCACTAACATGGACTTCTAGCAAGTGGCGGTGGAACGGCCGACAGATGCATAAGATTTTGGAACACGTAGCAAATGGAGGAGATTAACTCAATTGAAACAGGATCGCAGGTTTGCAATTTACTTTTCTCCAAGAATAACAACGAGATTGTTTCAACACACGGCTATTCAGATAACGCAATCGTAGTTTGGAAATATCCTTCCATGAAGAAGGTAGCATTTATTAGCTTCTTAATATTTGAAGCAACTCTCACTGGACACAGTTTCAGAGTACTATATCTGGCCATGAGTCCTGACGGCGAAAACATAGTGACAGGTGCTGGAGATGAAACCCTCCGCTTTTGGAAAGTTTTCCCTCCTGGCAGACAAACTAAAGCACCAGAGGCCTCTTTGATAGATCCAACCAATTTCAGCATTCGTTGAAGATTCAAGAATCCAGCAAATATGCTCCTTTCTAAATATAATGTAAGCTAGCTAAAGCTAAACTTATTATCAGATTTGCAGCTAACTATCTTCTCAGAGGATTAGAAATAAAGCGCAGCTAAGTATAATGTATCTATAAGTGTGAATGTGGATAGTAGAAGAAAGAGATGTAGAGGCTAAGTGTAAGTTCACAGTGTGTGTTACTTCTAAATTTATTCGCAAGTAAGTTTAGTTCAAATATTTATATGCATACAAGTTAATTTTCAAAACTTAAATCTCTCCACTCACTCCACAAATGCTCAGATATCTTGAAAGCGTATTATTATCCTTAATAATTAACTACTGTAAGATAGAAAGTATATTCTCCTCTAAGTTATTAAATTTACGAATTAGCTGACTTAATTCAAGATCCTCTCTTTATTTAAATATCTTAGGAATTTTAATTAAAATCTGTAATTTGTTAAAATAATAAATGGAGAGTTACTACTTTGTGCCAGATGAGACCATAGATTCACCCCTGTTCTTCAGCTTGTTCGATAGAGAATCAAAAAGTTTATATGAGTTTCTTCTTTAATCATCTTTGTATCACCTCTCAGCAACAAAATATGATGTACGAACTCTGGATCATCCTCATCATCATCTTCTTCATCTGAACTTGTGTCGTATATAACTCTTGACTGAGCGCTTCCATACAAATGTTACAAGGATAAAAAGCTTAAAGTATTATTATCATTAAGAATTAACTGCTGTAAGATAGAAAGTATATTCTCCTCTAAGTTATTGAATTTACGAATTAGCTGACTTAATTCAAGATCCTCTCTTTATTTAAATAATATAATATTTCTTAAGAGATCCATTTCTTACCACAACTATAAATGAGAAAGATAAGTGCCTCAGTGCTCCTTCTTTTGTGCTCTACAATGGCTTTGGCTGACTTTGACCAGCACTATCAAGAGTACATTAACGGAGAGTTCCCTCTCTCACAACAGACTGTGGATGAAATCTACGAAAAGTTCATCGACTACTATCAGAATGAGAACTCAGATCTCCGAAGATAAACTTTAAATATAACTTATCTATTCCTTCAAAGGTCTCGAAAGCTTACAAGAGCAATGGCGTCGACAGGAAATAAGTTTTCACCAGTCACTTGGGAGAAATTGTGAGACACAATCAAGACAAGAAACAGAGTTACAAGAAGGGCCTCAACCCTTTCTCAGATCTTACTGATGACGAGTTTATGAACTACTTCAACCTTAAGGTCGAACAGAATTGCTCTGCTACCAACAGAAAGACCTTCGGAGTCAGCAATGGAATCCCTGATTCCTGGGACTGGAGAACTCAAGGAGTAGTCTCTCCTGTCAAAAACCAAGCTAAGTGCGGAAGCTGCTGGACCTTCTCAACTGTGGGTACTCTGGAGTCTCACTTCTTACTTAAGTACGGACAATTCAGAAACCTTAGTGAGTAGCAACTAGTTGACTGCGCTGGCGCCTATGAAAACTATGGTTGTCATGGTGGTCTCCCCTCTCATGCCTTCGAATACTTGGCTGCAAATGGTGGTATCGTCACTGAAGACGACTACCCCTATAAAGCCGTGGATCAAGAGTGTGGACTCAAGCAAGGCACCTAGACCGTCGGAGTCGTAGGAGGCTCTGTTAACATCTCTACCAGCGAGGTAGACCTTAAGACAGCTCTATTCCAACATGGCCCTATCTCTATTGCATTCCAAGTTGTGGATGGCTTTAGAGACTACAGATCAGGAGTTTATTTTTATTAAAGGAGTCTACTCTTCCACTGTTTGCGCTAACGGCCAGTCTGACGTTAACCACGCTGTTGTGGCAGTTGGATATGGCACTGAAAACGGTAGTGACTATTGGATTGTGAAGAACTCCTGGGGCGCTGCCTGGGGAGACCAAGGCTTCTTCAAGATCAAGAGAGGCGTGAACATGTGCGGAGTGGCAGTTTGCAACTCCTTCCCTGCTGATGTAATCGACCTCACCCAAAGAGAATTCCTTCAGTGAAGTCAACCGACACGGTAACTCTCAAAGATATTCAGGGTGTGATGACGCATTTACTGAATAATCGAATCTTAAAAGCCTAATCCTTCACTTTTATAAGACTATGATAAGTATATTTGACTAAAAATCTTAGAATATTCTATCCTCATTTAGAACTTAAGTGCTTAGATTGAAGACTTAAATTAGTAAAAAGACAGATATAGAAATAGAGAGAGTTCTTTTCTTGAATTCATTCGCAACTCTTTACTCTCTTATCATTCACTCGCTCTAGCTATCAGAGATTAAGATGTCAGAATAAAGTCTAATATTCCTCTTGAACATAGTCAACTCCTTTGACTTGAGTACCTTGAAGTACTTCTTCAAGCTCACTCTCTCTCCTTAACCATTATCAATCCTCTGCTTGTTAATCTTAAAGAGCAGCTGCTTAACGTATTTCACTCTGGGGAATGCGATTGAATAGTCTCTATCCTGCGAGTACTCCACTTCATCGAACCAAGCAGGTACCTTTAAACTTTTTAAATCAATTTATTTCGCAGCTATTAAAAATACTTTGGAATTTAAGAAAGCCTCCTCTGTCACCAAGTCATCCTTAGTCTTGAAAGCACTCTTATATTCCTCTATTTGTTTGTCTACAGGGATAGTTGACTTTAGGAGTACAATATAAGTAGCCAGGAGTCTCCAGTCGATGTGCCCTTGTTGGAATTTATCCAGGTTCCTAGTCATTTGTTAAAGCACATACTCGTTCAAGTTCCTCCATTCTTCTGGAAGACCTCCCTCATCTCCAAAGGTCTGAGAGTTCTCGAGCTTTCTCAAGAAAAGATCGATTATTGCCTTGTTAGGAAGATAAGGAGTACCATTTCCAAGTTGAATTGCCAACTGCTCAAGCTCACCCACTAAAGTTCTAACGAGAACATCATAAAATTAAAATTTGGTTCTGAGCTGGCTAATATTAAAGCGGTCTGTTCTCTTCTCTTCTAAGGCGGGCAGTTTCTCTGGAGGGGGTTCGATGTAGTTCATGATCTTTTGATCGACGCAGAAATCCATGAATTTGATGCGTAATTCATCTTGAATCTTCTTCTCCTCTTCGATGGCTCTTTTAATGACGATGCACATTTCATTGACTGCATCATTCTCAGTTCTGTTAGAAACGTGAATCCAGTCTTCAAGTTTTGTGTATACCTTGACTGCCTTAGTTCTCATTTCTCTCAGCTTCTTGAGAGTCCAGTTGCGAATCTAGGTCAGTCTGAACCTCAGAATCTGCTTCTCCATCTTGATAGCATTTTTCATCTCCTTCACATATTGTGACTCTTCAGCTGGTTTCTCTTCCTCTGCTGGCTTTTTAGGGTCCTTACCCTTAGGAGGTGCTCCCTTCTTGTCTTATCCAGCTGCATGCAGTTAAGTGACATCTGGCACGAACTGACACTTAAGTGCCTTTTCAAATAGCTTGTCTAATCTTGGGTAGGTGTACAACTCAGCGTTATTAGCATCAGCTAAAATAAATTATAGATCTCCCTCGGGGAGTAACTCTACAGGAGGCAGTTCCTCACCCTCGGCTACTATCTCTGAAGTTACCATAGGAGGAGTCTCTGGGATCAGTTTATCCTCAAATGCGTGATATCATAAAATCCGCGGACGATTACTTAACTCACAAAGTCTAAAATTTATGAATAGTAGTCGTGAAGAATCTGAATGCTGCTCTTGAACTTATCCACTTCAGCTTGCATTAGTAGTTGAGCACTATTCACTACAAATCCTTGTTCGTGTTCAATCCAGCCGCTCTCCATGATCTTCTTCCTCTCTTCGATGTGCTGCTCCTTACGCTCCTCTATGATCTCCCAGAGTTCGTCTGAAAGGATGTCCACTCTCTGGTGCAGCTCATCCTTGGTCTGCTCATCCTCTCTGAGGTCAGGGTAGGAGTCACTGAAGTCATTGAACTCCTTGATGAACTGGTCAAGCTTCTCCTACTTAGCGTCAGGTCTGTGCAAGAACTTTAGGAAACTGTTCTGCAACTCAGAGAACTAGTCAGTGAGTCTCTCCCTCTGGCCTCTTACTTGCTTGAACACCTTCTTCATCTGCTGCTTGTAGTTTGAGCAAAGCTTCTGCCACACATCTAGAATCACTGGCTTGAAATCATTGTCCACGTTCTCTGAGGAAGGAGGAAGTGGCCCGATCTTCTCAGTTGCAGGCTCAGGCTTCTCCACCTTAGACTCGTCCTTCTTTTCTTCAGCAGGAGGTTACTGTCCATCGACACCCTCTGCTTCTCTTCTTAGCCTCTCTTGCTCTTCTTCTTTGAGTCTGTTAGCTTCTTCCTGCTCTCTTTACTCTCTCTCCATGATCTTGGCTAGAATTCTCTTCTTGACCTTCTCCTCCTTCTTGCCCTTCTTGTGCTGGATCTTTCCAATAGCACTTAGAATAGCCTGGTGCTGCTCGTCCTATGTCAAGTCACCATTTATCTTGCTCAAAATCTGCAGATCAATATTACTTATAAATAAAATTGATCTATTTGGTTAAAAATATTTATTCAAATAATGAAGTATTTATTAATTTAAGATCGTTCTGCTCTCCCTTCTTAGAAGAGCAACCAAACTGAAGAAGCCACTTCTCAAGACTCTTAGAACTCTGGTCGAAGGAGATCCATCTGTCAATGAGGGTAGCCTCTGCGTTGTCCTCCTCATCCATAGGAGCTAGTCTCTCGCAAAGGGGAGCATTGGTAGTCAAAGGTGGCTGGTCTTCAATATGATACACCTTCTCATTCACATTAGTTATAATTATTTTTATCAATATCTAATTAACATTATCGAATCTTCTACCAAGAGCTCTTCTCATGCACTCCTCTCTTGAGCAGTCAATCCAGATCACTCCATCAAGTCCACTTCTTAGAAGCTTCTTAGGTGGTTCTGGTTTATCATATCCCTTAACAAGCAATTATGCCTCGCTCAGTTGAGTCTCTCTATCAATCTGATCCTTCTCTTGAGGAGGGACATACCCACTTAGTGCCTGCTCCAACAACTTAGCCTGTGCGAAGGTTGATGGGAAATCAATTAGAATCCAACCCTAGCTCTCTGGGGCTTAAGAGTCTGCTAACTCTTTATTCAACTTATTCAGCTCTTCCTGGAGTACGTTAGGATAAAATATTCTTTAAAGTGAATAAGATCCTTTCTCCTCCTTCTTCTGGTTGTGGTGGTCTACTCATCTTGAGAATTCAACTCATTAATCTCGTTCTCAACTGTCTGTATCTTAGCAGTGATTTCTCTCTCCTTCTGAACCTTAGCCTTGAGCTCCCTTCTTAGAGTTTTCTTAGACTTATAAGGATAAGTCATTCTCAACTTGGCAATGAAAAGTCTCACATACACATCGTCAGAGATCTCAACTCCCTCTTTTAGCAGAGTCACTATCTCTTCTCCGCTTCTTCTGAAGTCTTCCTCTGCGCTGTAGGTCTCCTCCAGCTCGCTGTTAACTGAGAGGTCTAGGTCTGCATCTTCAACTTAGTCTATTTGCTCCTCAACTGAGGCTTGATTTAAGCTGTAAGAGTTGCCAAAAGGCTCTGGGTGAGATTCATAAAATGAAACTGCTTCGCTGACCAGATCGTTCAGTAAGTAAAGTTTCAGCTCTGGGAAACGCTGAGCCAATCTCAAGGCTTAAGGACTTTTTCCCTGCGAAAGCATATCCAATAAAGCAAAGCTTAAGGTTAAGATAGGCTGGAACTTTGGGTCTCTTATGGTTCTCTCTTTAGTCGAAGTTCATGTTGATGATATTCTCAACAGCTTCACCGAGTTCAAAGTTATTGTCTCTCTCGAGGGGCAAGTAGCCATCTCCTTCTTCCATTTAATAGGCATCTACAGCCGCTGCTTTTGCTGGAGCTGCCTTAGCTCCTTTAGCTGCTGCAGCTTGGGTCTAATCAGTTTGACCAGTCAAGATTTGCTCTAGATTAGGTTTGTTGTCTGAGATGATCTCGAGTGGCCACTAGCCTTTATTCTAGAGGTAGTCTTCTAACTCAAGTTGATCTAGCCTCTCTTCAATCTGCCCTACCACCGAAACTTCTTGTTCATCGACAACTACTACCTCTTGCTCACTCACTTTACTCACTGGTAGATCGTTCTTGAAGAGCTATAGCCATTCATGCCAGTTGCGAGGATCTATTTCCTCAGAGTCCTGCTTATAAAATCAAAGCAAAAGATTTCACTTTTGTTGATGTACGTACGCCTCGTTTGCGATGTCAAAGATAGCATCGAAAAGAATCTAACCGAATCCATTTCTGTTTTCTCTCTTTGCTTGTTTATGAGCGATTCTCATCTCCTGATCTCTCTCCTTGAAACTTTCCATCTCTCTCTGGAGTTGCTCAGCGAGAGACCTCATCATCTCCTCTTCTCTCCAGATAGCAGTTTGCTAGTCTAGCTCTCTTCTCTTGTCATATCTTGCCTCTCTAAGCTTTCTATCCTCAAGGATAACGTTTTTGCACTAGTTAGTTCTCCAAGATTCATACTGAAGCTCTTCCTCCTACTTGGAAAGTCTCTTCATCCTTTCTATGATCTGAGCCTCTTTACGCTTTTGGTCCATCTCTATATGAGTCTTCGCCTGATCCACGATCATCTTTCTTCTCCTTCGTTCTCTCTCCTTTCTTGTCTTTTCAGTCACAGTCTTCTTGTCTTTAGTTTTAAGTCCGGTGGAGGATAGAGTCATTCCACCTCCCAGAGTCATCCCTCCAAGCCTTGTAGTATTGCCAGTTGCTCCCAAAGATGGTTGCTGTTGAAGTGGTGGCAGAAGAGAGTTCTTTGTCATTGAAGCAAAACGGTTGCCCTTTCCTGAAGATTTTAAGGGAGAGTTTTGCAAGCTCTCACTTACAGCTCTCTCTGCCTCATCTCTTCTTACCTTAGGATTAATCCCAATGTTCCTAAGAGTCTACTCGAACTGTAAAATTCCATCGTTGACCTCTCTGTTAGCTTCATCGATCTTTGTCATCGTTACCATATTGTAAAGACTTAAATTGAATGACTAGTCAGAATTCAATGCAGAGATAGTTTACTTCTCAGCTTACTTAAGCTCAAACTCTAGTACTCTCTTTTCACGATCTTTCTTGATAGTCTAGTTTTTCTTCCAGTCTTCAACTCCCTTTTGCTGCCACTCCTCCATGAAGCCAGCATTCCTTTGTAGTTTATTGATGCCTGCTCTCCTTTATTCCTGTCTCTTCTTCTCCTGAGCATCGATGGATTCTTTGTGATAGCGATCAGCTTCCTGCTGTTGGCGCTGCTTCTCAGCATCAAACTTCTACAGGTGTCTCTCCATATTAAGAACTTTTTAGGGTTTGTTAAGTTCCTACAACCTCTTCTGGAAGAAGATCTGTGCCTGCTCATCATACTTCTCCTTGGAGTGAGCAATTTTGAGAGCGGGTTAGTTGTCTCCCATCTTGCCAGCTATTAAAAAGTTGACACACGTACAATTAGCTTACTGCTCCTTAGGACTGCAATATCAGTTGGAGGGTACACTTTCTCTAGCTTCATTTTGATTTGGTAAAGAAGGCGCAGAGCGAAACCCCTTTCCTGCTTTATGATTTGATTAATGTCCTCAGACTTGAACTTCACGCCCAAGTTTCTCAGAGTAGGGAACAGCTTGTTAAAGTTCTCTAGGTTAGAAGCCACATCACTCCTTTATAAATTAGTTAGGTATCATTGATTAACAGAACAGCGTAATGATATTGGAGTGTGAAGAAGAATAAGATGAAACTTACTTTTTTGAAAATTCTTTGAAGTTAGATTGCTGGTTGAACTTGTATAACAGCTCTCCAAAAAGATATCCATTTGAAAAGTCGTTCTCAAAATCTTTCACTGGCTATACATCAAGTTAAGTTAAAGTGAGGGAATTGAGATAAGGTTACCTGAGAGAGCTCTATCTCGTTGTTGAGCCAGTTAAATAGTAAATCAGAGGCCATCTTTAGAATCAATCTATCGATTTAATTTATTTATAAGCATTCAGCAATTCAAATCACTTTACCTCCCATACACAACAGAGATATTTAAAATTTATTAACTTGAGAATGAAAAGAGGGATTATAAATTTAGAGAGTTTTAAAATATGAATTTGAGACGAAACAGACCTGGCACTAAGGCTGCTGATCTATGGAATTGGTAAGTGCAACTATTCAATTTTAAATAAGCAGCCAAGATATCGCACTGCTTCCTCATTTATTGGTGTTTAAGTAATTTAAACAGGGAGCAGGAAGACATCTCCAATATGCATGGACCTTTCGCTGTTCAAGAGTATCTACAAGAACTTATTCGTAAGTCATCTTCTTTTAGTTCCATCTTTAAAGATAAAGGATAATCCTTTCGTTCTTAGCTTATATACTTTTTAGGTAATGATCCCTCTTCAGTGAAGAAGATTTGTGAACCCCCAAAGGAAGTAGATGAGGCAGTTTGGCAATATGAGCACATCCGTTAATTCATACTCGAATTAAATCTGCTAGTGGTTCAGCTGTAAGGCATCTGCACTCAGCGTCAATGTCCTAAGATGAAGGCAACTGATGAGTGGCTCTACCTCTGCGCCTCTCACAAGACTCCTCAAGAGTGCTCGGCAATAGATTATATGATTCATTCACTAGATCATGCGACTGCACTTATTCATAACACAAAGAATTTCAACAGCAGAGTCTCCATTCCTGCTGCAAGCACGAAGCATTTACTTTCGATCTAGCTTATATTTTTATCGTGAGAAGATTATACAGACTGTTTACTCACACATTCTTTCACCACCAGGAGATATTTTCAGAGTTCGAGGCTGAGATGCACCTCTGTGCTAGATTCACAGAGTTTGCAAAGCGGTTTAAGATGATGTCTAATGATCTGTTCATTATCCCTGAGGAAGCTTTGAATCTGCAGTGAAGGTTGTAGAGAATATCAGAGACAGTAAATATAACTAAATAACATTCTTATATATTATTGTACTTCTAAGCTGCTATTCATTTAAACAATTAAACTTCTCTAATAAGTTAATCTAAATACACCCACTATAATTAGCTTCTTCATTCTTGGTTCATTGGGTTAAGGGGACTCTTCTTCCACTATAAAGCAATCAGAGACTTCATCAAATCTTACTTTAAAGTTTAGACCAGGATGAAAATTGAATGGGTTATAATAATTTTGAATAGCAAATTAATATAAATTAAAGAAAGATTCACTCTATCTTTGTATTGAATTTGCATAATGAGTTATAGCGAAACTAATCCAGTTGCGGCACAGAGTTATGACTACTCTTCCTACTACCAAAACTACAATTAAGGTATCATTATCGTTGGCTTACACTTTGACTTAATTCAAAACTGTGATAAGCATTCTTAAAAAGCTATTTACATCAAACTTACATTACCTACCTGTTCCTATTAGATCCTTCCACACAACAAAATTATGATTACAGTGCTTACTAAAACACTCAGCAGCAGTATTAGAGCGAGAGTTATAACTACGGTATAGTTTGATACCCCTATCTAACACAGCTTGCACTTTAGACCCCTCCTTTTTACTATAACCAAAATGCAGATGCCCAATACAATTACTATCAAGATCCCTCACAGCAGCAGCAATATGCTTACTACAATTAATATGAGCAGTAGAATCAGACTAATTACTCCGCCGACCAGCAGAAGCAGGAAAAAACTTCTGAGGAGAGCAACACTGTATTGAATTGATTGTGTGTTTTCTTGATCGCTGAGCATAGTTAATGATGAGCAATATTCCTCCAGAGGCTACTCAAAAATAGATTGAGGCGTTTTTCAAAACCTCCTGCATTCAAATGGGTTGCACCATGTTTGAAAGTGTGAGCATCATCAGTGCCCTCAAAATGGGATATGTTGTCTTCCCAACCATTAAGTCAGCATAGACAATTGCAAGAGTAAATTTACAGATTTTTTTCACCCAACTTAGATGTTGAATGGCTCTTTCAGCGTGAATGGAAGACAAAAGATTGAAGTTTCTTTCGCCCCAAACGCCTTGAGATCTGATAGATAAGATTTATTAGAGAAAAATGCAAGCTAAACTACTTTTGGATAGGGTCTTCAATTTTATGATCCCGAGAGCAAGAGTTTCCTCAATGGTAATTAAGAGACAATTGTCCATGAGGACTGGATATGTGAATTTGTAAATAATACTGTGCAATTATTCAACGTTTTAGTGCGATGGCAAGAACTTTTCTCGCAGGAAAGCTTGCTACAAATGCTTTGAAAACCGTACAGTGAATGCTAAAATTGTGCCAGTGATGAAATAGAAGCACATACAGCAACCTACCGCCTTTAATGCATCTTTACAGGCTGCCTAGTTTTACAATGAAGCCTCACTTACTGGCAATCCTATACCTGCTGCCTCTCAATTACCACTGTTTCATCAATATGGAGGCAACTCAGCTCAAGCTACCTCAAACAACAAGAGTAAGAAATTTATAATGATAAAATTTCAGATGCATAAGCTGCATAAGCTTTAGCTTCTCAAGCTCAACTTGCAAATTAAAACTTAGAGATGCCTAATACTAGTCTTATGGTTAGAGGGCACATTATAAGGGAATGTGATGAGGCTATGGTAAAATTTTATATCATAGTAAACCTTTTTATAGTTGATTGACGCTTTTCAACAGTATGCTTAAGTAAAGGATGTGAGACTTATCAGAGAAAAATTATCTGATGCTTCCAACTCAGCTCCTTATAAAGATTTCGCTTTCGTTGAGTTTTTCTCAGTTGAAGATGCCTCTCTTGCACTTGAGCAAGCTAAGCACGACAGATTGAAGATTAGGCATTCAAACGTATACGTATCCTTTTCTAAATTCAAAAGGCATGAGTAATATGTAAGTGTCATCATTAACTAATAGTTGGTTTAGTTTGAAAGTTTCTTTGACTCTTCACAAGGAATCAAGCTATAAAGTTCTGAGCCAATCGCCTAACTGTATCCACCCACACATGATATTCTCACTCCTGATTTAACTATAACACAGAATCATAATGAATCTCAGGTACTTAATTGAACTCTTAAGTTTTAATAGAGCAAGTAAAACTCCTTTAAGGAGCCAGAGCCAATTTAAGCAGCACACAATTCTTCAAAGGACTAGAATCAAATACATACTTATTTAGAAAGGGAGAAGGCTGAAAATGAGCTAAAGAGATGGGAGAAAGAGCAGATAAAGGTAAACTACAATGTTTGAATGACTCATTATTTCTCTCTAGATTGACAAGCTGAATAGGCAGCTAATGAGCATTGATAAAAGCTTACTCATCATGCCAGATAACCCAGCAGACTTTGACGTTCCTAAAATTCCCATAGAGCATCATAAATCTACCGAGAAGGAAGAATAAAAAATCGGTACTACAGAAAAGCGAAGAGCTACTAAAAACACATAGCCTAAGCCAGCTTAGTATGAAGTCCACATATGCTTACCTTGCAAAAGACTATTCAGAACTCTTAATACTCTGCTCAAGCATCAATAGGACTCGCTCTTGCATATTAAAGTCAGTTATGAGCAGTCCCAGAAAAAGGCGAGGGAAGAAAACAGACAGAGGGTGCAAGAGAATATGAGGAAAGAAAGCATTGTATCTGTAAAAGAAGGTGAATCTAATATAACTAAGTCTTTAAACAAAGAATCGCTTAAGGATTTGATTCCAGATTAAAAACACCATCACTCCTCAGAAGCTTAAAGCAGAAGAGAAAAGGAGAGAAGAAACTCAAGAGAATATGATAAAAGCAGAAGGGAGAGTCTATAGCACGAGGACAGACACCGAGAGAGGGAAAGAAGAAGGTCTAGAAGTAATCACAGAGATAACAGATAAAAGCATAGATAGTCTTCAGATGCAGACGATAAATACAGAAGAAGATCATCCTCAAAAGGAGATAAAAAGAGGGAGAGAAGATATTGACAAGTTAAAGACTCTCCAAAATAGATGAGGAAATGAGTTTAATTGATTAGATAATTAATTTCTTGAATTGATTTTAAATATAATTAAAATAAGTTTGCGCAAAATGGCAGCAGTAGTTGAACTCACTTAACTTCAAAAGGATGATCTTACTCATCAGTTCAAGTACTTAGTGAATGACAGATTCTCTATCCAGAGTAATATCTTATCTTATCTTTGAGTATGTTTTCAGGGATCGCTGAGTTCTTGTTTATGAATCGCTCTGCAAGTGCGAGTGCAGTGAAGCTGATTAACTAGCTTTACTTGGAGGACGTTCCTGACAAGAAAATACTCTACTTCTATGTGGCTAATGAGACCATCATCATCACCAAGGAAGGGGTAAATTTATTAGGATTAACCCATATGCAGGGCATTTAATATGTAAAGGGCTTTGGTGACTTGTTCCAGAACTGGTTTGAGCACTTTGGAGGGTAAGTAAGATTTGAATGAATCTCTCTTTCCATACTTATGTTGTGCTGAATTGGCTATTGTAGTTGTGTTGAAGATGTAAGCCAGTTGCAAGTGCTGATGCAGATTCTTGATATTTGGGATACTGAGCACATCTTTTCAAAGGTCTTTAGTGACATCCTAAGGACCTACACTAAGCAGAAGGTATCACACAGCATCCATAGTTAACAGTTATAGTTGGACCAAGCAATTGCTAAGCAAGGCGGAACAGCAGTCAACGCCCTTCCCGGCTCTTTCGATTCTTTCTAGCAGATGCAGAACAGAATTAATAAAATGATATGTGGTTTTAAACCTATACAACATTTTATAATTATCAAGTCAATAAAATCTGTGAACTAGCACCCTGAGACTATCATCGCCACAAGAGCTGACTTGATGACTTCAAGCCTTGAGTAAGTTAAAAGTGTGAAGAATAATTCTTATTCAGTGTGAATGGAAGACTTCAGTAGTTTGTGCAGCACATCAACTCTCTGGAGAAGAAGATCTCAACTCTTGAGTAGAGAAGCCAGGGCATCATGGGAGTCTCTATCGATCCAAATGAGCTTGTTATGCTAGAGAGACTTCAAACAGAGCTCCAAGAACTCAAGAAGCAACAGACTGATCTTGTGGAGCTCAGACTCAACTCCATGTACGCCATCAGCTCTCTCATCGAAAGGGAGAAGGAGAACTTCCTGCATCTCCACACTTCCACCAAGCTTGCAAACTATAAACTGGCTCTTGAGAAGAGGCTAGCTCTAGAACAAGCTGCTTGAAATTTGAATTAGAATGAATTTAATGTAAAATGATTTCTCTCTTGCTCACAAATACACCTTACAATATAAAATCTTACCTCTTTCCAAAGTTTCTCTTTCAGCTGAGACATCTTGAGAGTAGGATTCTCCTTCCTTAGCTCAGCAAGGCGCTCCTCTTCAAATTTAGCATAAGCAGCCTTCATTCTCTTCTCGGGATGCTTGTCTCTATCATCATTGTCATCTCCATCTTGATTGTTTTTGGCTCCTCCAGTCTTCTCCTCTTCATACAAGTTTGCTGAGTTGGAGCTGGTCTGCTTGTTGAGAGGAACTGACGCTTCTTGACGAATGACAACATCCTCTTCCTCTTGTTAGGGCTGTTGCTCCTCATTGTTTTCTGCAAGAGACATCCCGCCCATCATCTTCTGCATGCTTTTCAGAAGAGCCTTCTTCTACGCATCAGCTGCATCATACTGCTTTGCTTTTTTAGAGCCTGCTGCTGCCTTCTTCACTTTGGCAGTCTGGATCTACTTTTCTTCTTCAGCTAATAGCTGCTCCTTCTCTTATTTGTTCTTAAGAGCCTGCTGTCTCTTTTCTTCCTCTTCCCTCTATTTCGCAAGCTTTTTAGCCATATTTGGATCTGGGTCGTGCCACTCTTGATCTTCCCTTTGCTAGCGAATTCTATCCTACTCATTAACCTTCTTCTCCTCTTTGCGTGCAGCTGCGTCAGCTTTCCTAAATGAATTTCATTAACCTCTATGGAAATTAGAAGAGAAGGAGAATCTGGTATATTAAGATCTTACTTTTCGTTGACTTGGAACTTCTTGGGCATGTTTCTAATTTATTATTTCTATGGAACAATTACAAAATATGAGAAATTATCTCGCTCATCCTTATAAGTTGGATTGAATGAGCGATTATTCTAGAATGAGGTTAATGAAGGAATATTTGGATCATAGTTGAAATAAAATGGGTATAAATAGATGTTCGCTATCTCACTGGAAAGCTGCTTCCATAAACTTCTTGAAATTCTCTGGCTTGGAACCCTTCATGTCTCCCTTCTTCTCTCCGCCTCTGAGTAGGATAACTGTGGGAAGGCTCTCCACTGCGAATTCCTCTGCAACTTCCTCATTCTCTTAAGTACAAAATAATTTGTATCTTCTACGTCAACCTTAATGTAGACTGCGTCAGCTTAATGAGCATCTGCAATAGCTTCTAAGTCTGGCTTGAGCATCTCGCACTTGCCGCACCAGGTTGCATAGAAGTCAACAAAGACTGGCTTCTCTCCTGCAGCTGCTACTAGCTCATCGAAAACTGCTTTGGTGGGGGCTGCCTTAAAATGTTCGTCGGACATGATCTTCTTTTTTATTTTTAGCTTAGATATTAAATTATTAACTATCGCACGTGCAAATTGCTTTTAGCTGATTTATTTTTGGACAGAATCACTGCTTTTTGACTAAATATAAATGATTGTGATGGATAATTTAAAATTAGAGTTAAGTAATTATAGTGATCATTTGATTTGGTTGGCTGACTTGATTTGACTTGGATCATAGTAATCGTAATTATACTGATGTGGTTACGAGGAGTGGTTAACATTTTATGAATCTGATGGCTGTGAAGTCATTTTGTGGTAGGCCTGTTCTGTTTTGAGTTATTGGTGAGTGTCGTTGACTCTTGTGAGGTAGTGGAGTTTGATCATTTTGACCTCTTCCTTGTAGTAGTCAACCAGCTTGCAAGTGTACATCACAAAGGTGAGTGCCTGAAGTTCGATGAATACGAGAAGATACATGAAGAGTTGCAGTTGCAAAAGAGGACCAGTATGGAACTTGATATTAGTGAACCCCATATCCTCTCCATACTTGGTAGCTGACTGCATCATGCGCATGCATGTCACTAAGTGGAACATACCCAGAGAGAGCACCACTAAATACCAGAGATAGATAGAGAACACTCTTGCCTTGAGGAAAGAGATTTGGTTCTTTTCACTCAACATCAGGAAAACAGCATTTTCCAAGGGGAAAAACAGACCGAGTATATAAACCCAGTTAGTTTGGTAGTACATCATGTACACGCACCAGAGCGCAAGTGCTCCCACAGTGAATATTTTATTAAAGAGCTCTGAGCAAATAGGCTTGAACCTAACAGCAAAGCTCTGCTGTTTGAGTCGCACCATCTCTGGGTCGTCTTGCTCGAATAAGGGTTGCTTGGCTGAATCCATTCCAAAAGATATTAAAAATATTGCTATTTTTTTGTCAATCACTTACGAATTACAAATACTGCTAAATAAGAGTAAGACACTATATAATTAGACAAAATGAAAGCAACTGAGAACTCAAAGCTCATAGAATAGCTACTCACTAATCCAATTGAAAACCTCAATAAGCTAAACCAAATTATCCCAAATCTCATTAAATCATTCTCAGAAACTCCAAAGAAAGTTATGGACCGGTTCTAAAAAATACTACAAACTCTAATTGAAAAGGAAGCGATAAGTGCTGATGAAGCTATAGCAATAGTGTTCAATGAAGATGACTCTTAGTTAATTGAAAGCAGGCAGTTTATAGTAAAGAGAATGAAGGTCTTCCTTGAAAACGCTATTTAACAAGCAGAGAAGTTTAAATCAATTAATGATATCTCTTCTTAGTTTTTATATTTTTGAGAAGATAAATCAGTATAGAGAAATCACTAGAGTCCTCATAGATTTATCAAAGAACCTTTTATCATAAATAAAAGAGGAGAGTACTTTAGCAGAAGGGCGTAATGAATTAATAAGATGATAAAGAAGATCGTAAATTAGGTCTCTTAGAGAAGGGTGACAGCTTTATAGCATAGATCATGGTTCACGGATTAGCATCAAGAGGAGAAATTTACGAAAACCAAAAGATTTTGACTGATAACTATCTTGATATGTGTGTAGTCGCCTTGTCAGGCATTCACTCCTCGCCTAACTAATTTAAGAGCCAGTAGCTTTATTAGGTGCTTAAGAATTTCCCTCAATTTGAGAGAGAAGAGGAGCCCTTACAACTCATTCTATTAGAATCTAAGCAAAGTGAGGATGATGAAGCATATGGTCAGGAGAGCCAAGATGATGAAGAGAAGGAAAATACTGCTTCTGAAATTGACCCCAAGATCCTAGAGTCAGCTAAATCTCAGTTTAATTTTAAAGTTTCAAAAGGTTTACTTGATGATGCTTAAAAACCTGAAGAACACAAGCTCCGTAAAAGAGATCTTAGTTGAAATGAATAAGGTGGTCATTCCAAACTTCCTTCACCCAATTTTGTTGAGTGATTTCCTCACCTATTATCTTGACTAGACTGAGCAAGTTGAACTTCAAATTCTTTCACTTAAGTCAATTTTCATCCTTCTTGAAAAACACAACCTGGACTATCCTGACTATTACAAAAAGTTATACAACATGATTCTTCCTCAAAAGGTTTACAATGAGAAATTAGGAACTGTGGAGATCCAATCTGTATTTTAGATTCCCGACAAAAGCAGATTCCTGAGACTGCTAGATCTATCTCTTCGTTCTCCAGCTCTACCTACTAAGCTTATTGCTGCTTTCTTGAAGCGTCTGGGAAGGACAGTGATATCTTATGGTGCTTGCTTTTCTTCCTAAGACATCATGTTTATAGTTGCCTTCACTGCTAATCTTCTGAAGAGACATCCTAGATGCTATAAATTGGTTTCTAGGAAGCAGAATGATAATAATCATTAATTTTATTGTAATTACAGATTTAATGATAAGGTTCTCAGATCAGTAAAGAAAGATCCCTTTAAAGAGGATGAGTAAGATCCAATGGAAGCTAGAGCTCTATAGTCATGTCTCTGGGAGCTAGAAATTATTATGAAGCAGTAATTATATGTATGATTAATTTAAATTAAGCAACACTTCGACTCTAAGGTGAGGGACTTTGCTAAGATGTTCAAAACTGACATATTGAAGAAAACATCCTATTCCAAGATAGAAGAGTTTACCACAGAAGATGCTTTGGATTTACTTCTCCTTGAAATCAATGAAGTCTCTGAAGTTAAAGAAGGGAAGGCGCTCAAGAAAAATTTACTCATTAAGAACGGTCAATCGTAATCACAAATGGTCGGAAAGAAAAGAACTCAAGACATGATAGAGGATCACAGGAGGTATGATCACTCCAGCTATTATGAGGCCAACAAAAGATTCAGATATGGAGAAGAGTTTGAAGACGTGAAAGACATGCTTAGTCTTGAGCACTGAATGCTCTTAATTACACTTTAATTAAGAATTAATTCCTTTAGAAAATTTATAGGATAACTCATAAAATTGTCAAAATATTGAGCATTTGGTTTCACAGCAACTCTTTTAGTCTTTCATTAAATTCTTGGGCTTTTTCTTTATTCCATTTATTTTGGGTGTCATTATTCCAGACTACCCTCTCATCACATTCGATCCCTTTAGATGGTTTAGAATAGAGTTTGCACCTCCATCAAACTACTCTTCATTATCAAACTAAAAACTTCCTCTCGGATTATTCCTATCAGTTTAAGCCTCCTTTTTTCTTTTAAGAGGGCTGGTATTTTGGATGGATTTACTTGTCTTATAAACTTCATAATGAAGTCTCTGTCCTGCTGCCTTTCCTCTAGCTCCTCTTTGTCGTTTTCAAGACCATTTTCTCTATAAAAATCAACCTATGGATCAAACTTACAGCATTTAAATTTCCTCTTTCAGAGTCTTAACCCTCAGTAGTTTATGCTAATATTGCTGTTTCTTTTCATTCAGTCGCTGTACTAGTCTTCTATTCTCTTTTTCTTGTCTTTCTGTTTATGACTTGAGTTCGCTTAAATTATTCTGCAGTCTCTCTTATTTGCTCTGGAATTCCAGATCATTAGCGTGTTTTTAGCTATGAAGCAGATCCTACTCTGCCTCATTCACTCTGTGCTTATCCTTGCATGTCCACTAATTGAACTTAGACTCTTTCTGAAAACTGTTCCTTCTTCTCTATGCTCTACACTATCTTTATCACTTGCTATAAATAATTAAGATCTCATTTGAATGTTTACCTCTCTTATATAGAATTTAGTTTCACAGACCTTGCATATTTTTCCTCTCTGCTGGATGCCGTTCTCTCCTTATTTTGGGAAAGGGAACTTTTTGTACACACAAGACTTGCAACCCTACTGAGTGCAGAACTCACACACATCTTGCTTAATCTTAGAAGAAAGCATATTGCCGCAACAGAAGCACGGCTGGTTGTTTATAGGGATCACTTTGTGCTTCTTCTTTTTCTAAGATAATTAAATGAAAGTAGCAAGTAAGATTTGAGTAAGCCTGAGGCATCTGAGGTTTTAGATTTTCTGATTGGTTCATTTGAAACAGTTGTACTCACTTGAGATTCCCAAATATCGAAGATAGAATCATTATGAGAGAAAACGTGCTTAATAAATATTTTGATGTATTGGCTTTCTGCCTTCGACCATAATTTCCTGTTGTCTGAGTAGAATTTGTTTCTAGGTCTACATATCGTGGTCTATATTCCTTGTTCAAAGACCTGCTCAAATAAATCTCTTTTATTGTTTTTGAGGAGACCCTTGATTATAGCTCTATCCTTTGGCTCGAGAGAACCCTTGTCAAAAGCTAAATAGTTAATTTAAAGTGTATTTTACATTAGTTTCGCTCAGGCATAAAATAATAAATAAGTTTTCAAGGGTAATTGAGTTCCTGATAAGGGTTTTCTCTCTTTCATGGGGAGTGAGGAGATCTGTGTGAGTGGCAGTATTCTATTTGAGAGTAGGTATAAGTGACATTTGGCCAAAGTTCCTTTGCTTTTATTTGTCATTCAATGTGCTGAACATGCTCATGCTTAACCCATTTTAATTTTAAACATTCTTCTGGCTGTTTGTATCCCCCATTTCGTTATAAACCAATAAAAAACATCGATTTTTTATATCTGTTAATCTTAGATAAATTAACCTATATTCTAAATAAAACACTTGGAAAAATAATCATAAAATTTTAAATTTGTTGTCTCTTAAATTAAAACTGTTCAAAAATTTTAAAAAAAAAGGTTTAAAATTTAATAAAAATAATATTTTCTCAAAAAAAATTTTAAAAAATTGAATTCAAAGATTGAGCAGAGTGGGGGGGAAGAGTTTTGATAAATTAAGTCTTAAAGCAAATGTACAAGCATACAACTGGTTGCCAAATATTTATAAGATTCTCACTCTCTTAAGACAAAGAGAAGAGCTATACAATATTAATTCATAGAAAACTTATTTATTAATTCTTCACTATTCATTTAATAAGATAAGGTTTTATTTAAATTTAATTTATGAGTTTGAGAATATT
This sequence comes from Tetmemena sp. SeJ-2015, assembly GCA_027382625.1. Taxonomy (NCBI): domain Eukaryota; phylum Ciliophora; class Spirotrichea; order Sporadotrichida; family Oxytrichidae; genus Tetmemena; species Tetmemena sp. SeJ-2015. The sequence goes on along the minus strand of JAJKFJ010022172.1, from coordinate 440 downwards.
AGCTATGCATGATAATATATTAATGAGAGGAGAAACAGCTGGGGTAATCTATCTCTGCAATTTAGGTTATCCTTCATTATCTGCTATCCATCTTTAGTGGTGATTGAGTGAATAGTTTCTCCTCACTTATTCTTATTAAGAAACAAGGTTGCTTTCAAATTTTAATAAATTAATAGAGCTGTGAGCTCCAAGCAAAAAGGTCTCACTTATTAACTTCATAGTAGAATTTATGCATCTTCAGCCCTTCTTATTATTATTCAAAGAAATGATTAAGTATTTACAATAAAGAAAAAATAAGCTACTTTTCAAGAACTATTAAAAGATATATCAAGTTGTAAAAGCTATAAAGTTTCTCTCATTATAACCATTCAAAAATTTTTATATACTTCTGAATTATCTTATATCTTTTTTTCCTCAATAATAGTAGTATAAGAGCTGAC